>RCAB01000610.1:0-32878 GCA_003640385.1 Setaria digitata | reverse complement strand
AAAAAAAAAAAAACTGAAAATCGGAATGATATCAGTAGGGGAGAGTAAATAACAAAAAGTTGTAAGTGAGGATGGCAAGATGAAACTTACTCTGAATTATCGTTAACAAGCATTAATTTAAATGATCATTGACAATTTAATTAATTTAAATAATACAAGATGACAAAAATGGAGAGTATTGTAAAAATAACAGAAAGTTTTGATTCTTTTCTAGTGTATGCTGAAAGTCATATAAAACTAATATTTATTTATTTATTTTTTTTGGAATTTCATAAAAATTTATAAAAACTAAAAACAAAAAATTAAAGAATTTATTAAAAAAAATTTCTGTTTAATTCAATCTTCGAGCAGTGTTTAGAGAGATCGAAAAGTTCATTCAAGAATCACCTCTTCTGATAGGTTGTTATTTCAGAGTTCTTGGAGAGGACTCTAAAATAATGTGACATTATTGATGACAGCAACATCATTATTTTGCTTTTTTTTAGTGATAAATGAAGCTTGATAAAAATAAGAATTATTAGTGCTATAAAATAATGTAACCGAGATATTTCGACTGAGTTTCGTTTCCATTCTAATTAATAAAACTTTTCTAAACACGGTGATACGGCCTTTCTCTACAAATGATAATAATGATAATTAATGATTTTAAAGACAATTTCATCTTTTGCTTTTTAATCTCTGGCTTTTTTTTTCAAAGTTCACTGTCCTATGGTACATATCTGACGGCAAAAGAAGTAAGGAAAAATGTGACATTTCCTCTTTCATTTTTCCTTTTTTTTTTTTTTCAGCTGAAAATTTACTTTCAAATATTTATGCGAAATACTAAAGCAACATCGTACATTCTTCTTTTCCTATCCATCCGTAACAATGGATGTATGGTATACACACATTTGTGAACCAAGAGAAGAAAGAAGCCTTAGAAGTGATAAATTAGTTTGAACTAATTAGCTAACAGTTGTCAAAATTTACATCTGCCATGAGAAATGGCAGAAAAATACTTGCGGCAAATGCAAAGAAGAGAACGAAAAGGAAAAGAAGAGAGAATATTTTGTTCCAGTTTTAAGTTCTAATTAACCTGTTCCCGTTTTTCAATAAATTCTCCATTCTTTCTTATTACTTTTTTTTTTTTTTCTTCTTCAATTCATCAAATATAACTAATATATATGCCGTGAAAGGTAAATATGAAAATTTATTAGCTAAAATGGGAACTACTAAATTCAATGAGACAATATTTTGGAGTGAACATATAGATAGTCATTTCATTTATTTGTAGTATTTAAAAAGATGAGCGATAAGAGAAGCAAAAAAAGAAAAAAGATAGAGGACACGAAATTATAATTCTTTGCTGTTAGACATATCGATGGATGATGATGCCACAGGCTATTTCTAGTAAACATTTCAAAAAATTCTCAACATTCCATTTGATGATAATTAAATTTTGTCACACTTATTATGCTTGTTGCTTTCTTCGATGGAAGGAATATCCATTCCAAAGTTGAAAGGGAATACTTAGAGGAAAGCTCTTTCATTTACATATAAATCATTCTTGTACTTCCATCATCCATAACTTTTATATTTGTATTTAAAATTTGCAAACTTTTTCTTTTTGCCTCATCCTGCCTCAGAATTTATCCACTTCTATAAATTTTAAAATTTCAACATTTCAATGAAGAAAATTTAATCTACCACTGTACTGGAGTCATTCTGATTCTTTACAGTGAACTAAGGATCAAAGGATAAGGCACAAGGCACAAGGTAGCAAACTTCAATCACGGCAACTAATTTTTCATTTTCATAAGACAAATTACTCTCTTCAGCTATTTCATATGAGCAACAATTTCTAGTCATTAGTTAATTATGTGTTTCGAAGAATTAAATGCCCAAAACAAACTCTTCAATGTGTGATATCAAATTTAAAGACTAAACTTTAGTAATAATGATCATTCCTTTAAAATTTCTAGAAAGATGAAATAATCTTTGCATTTCAATGAGGTAAACCATCGTAAATAAAAGATAAAGGAAAAATAATAATAAGTGGAGGGAGAGAGAGAGAGAGAGGCCCTATTTATTTACGAGAAAAATAAATTATTTAGAAAATAAGGGACGTAAAATTAGGCAGACAGGTTAGCTTTGATCTTTCTACCGCATTCATTTCCAGAACAGAATTTCCGACCACTTTGATTATCACTGTGATCCCTCAAAATTGTAATTTTTTTTTTTTTACATTCAGCATGATGGGTTTCTTTTTTCGACTGTTCATGAGGATGACTCTTTCCGAACTTCATCCAAACATTTGAAATTCATGAAAATTCAGGAATATAGCAAATTAATTGACAAGCTAATGCTCTGTTTGCTTAAAATGAAATGTGTTATTATGTCTAAAAAGATTGGTAAACTTGTTGATTCTTTGATGCCACCTCATACGCTTAATTGGCAGAATAAAAGAGGCAGCGAAAATTAGCACAATAAAATTTCGGAAATTAAAAAGTGAAAAACAGTCCTGTGAGGTTGCGACATATGATGATGGAATACCTGGAAGGTGTCGCAAAGAATGGAGAACAAGAGTTTTTTTTTTTCTTTTTTCTTTCACAATTGCAACAGACGACAGCACTTTAGGAGAGGAGGAGAGAGGAAGTTATATGATAAGCAAATGTCTCCTCCTTTCCTTCTTGGTGGAAAAAAGGCGACAATAATTCTAAATAAAAACACAAGCAGAAATGGTAATGGCCTCTATCACTGGGATTGATAGCTGCTGATTTGAAGATTAAAGGACCTGTTGATTTAGCAGAATTGAGAAGTTAAAAAAACTAAGCCATGGATCAAGCCAACAGTGTACAATCCGACAATCTTGTACACTGAAAAACGCCTAACTAGTAGGATTACGAAGGTATGAGAAATAAATGAATAAATGAAAGTAATAGAGAATCAGACGAAAGCACTCCATTAAAAAGATAAAATTCTCGTAAGAATGGAAACCAAACAGATGACAGCACCTTTGAGTGTTTGCTACTTTTAAATCTTTTGATTGGACACTAACAATCGTCTGTAGAATGAAGATAATATAGAGAAATTTAACTCATTACAAGGAAGGTTAAAGGTTATATTCAATACCTTCGCACCTCACCAGAAGCATTTTCAGTCAACATCAATGATCACTTTCTCTTCATGTCCAAATACACACACATTTCCAAAAACATTCGACATAGTTTGTCTCCAGCAGTAATGATCAAATTCATCAGTAGAAATCATACGACGAGACTGGTCACTATCATTTATTCGAAAATAAAAATACTACAAATTAGTTATCTTGATCAGAATTCCGAACCCGACTTCTCGTGTTATAACCATGAATTTAACGTATCTCTAAAAATTTGTTCATACTTCTCGTGTTATAACCATGAATTTAACGTATCTCTAAAAATTTGTTCATTATTAAGGCATTCCTCATTCTCATTACATAATGATTGTTCAGTTTTTCGTTAATAATTTCGAAAATTCACTACAACAGCACTAAGACAATAAAAATGAACAAAAGTAAACAGTGAACAAATTCTTTTCATTCTAATTTAGTTCTATATGAAGCGCTGCTTATAACTAAAACGATCAATAACAATGAAATTATCAGTTAAAAATATAACTGGAAGAAAGAATTCATGAAGCTATGAGCATCTCACAATTGCTCCCTTCAATACTTGCTCTCTGTCTAACCCATTTTTTTTCCAAAATTTTCAATAAGTATCTTTGCTCCTTCATTCCCAGTAAGATATTAAGACTTCAGTAATGGAACAGTAGGTTACGAAAAAAAAAAAACATAAATTCACCCTCTTTTCATCTTTTACTCCCTTGTTACCCAGATCTAAACATCTCAATCTCAATCTCTATAAACATTTCTAAAATGACAGCTGACAAGTGCAGAAGGAATAATGTTATTAAAGAAAAACATCAAAAACGAATATGTGCAAATTAAAAAAAAAAAAAAAAAAAAAAAAAAAGCTGATTAATGCTTAATTAATGTTAGTGGACATTTTAAAAGGAAAACCAATTATTTACTAATGCTTTTACACCAAAATCATTCTCTGAAAATAAGACGGGAATTAAAGAGAATTTACAAACGAAATCCCAGTCCTAATAACTATGTGTGTATTGATGTAATGTGTACAGCAATCTTGTTTCCACAATCTCAACTACACTTCTACTTCATTCCTTCACTTAGCACTGACAAATAAACCGTTATATCAATATACAAAGTTAAAGTTTGCTCATCCTCACGCATTTTTATTACAAATACAAAGAGGGCAAAAGCGTAAACGCAACATTTTTTTTTTTTACAGGAAGAGTACTTATGCTACGTACAAACAGGTACGTAGATTACAAATGAGTAGAGAACAAATTATAACTCAACCGCAAAAGTAAATAAGTGTTCAAATATTGCCATTCTGCCAGAGGCTTTTAGCAAAATGTCCCCCAGTCAAACTTAAGAAATGGTTTAATTTTATCGATTACCCGAAAAGTCACGTTGCCTTTAGGACTCCAAATTTAAATTTGCTCCCTTATCATCAGATTTATTGGACAGTTATGCCGAAGATATGATGTAATATCTAACACACTATATCGGTACCCTACGAACTGAGTTTGCACTCAACCATTACCCAGACAAGGCTGTGTTTTTATATAAAAGACATTTGTTTTACTGTTCCAGAAACGATGGTGCAACACCGTCATTTGCCATCTGATCCAAATTCAAATTCTGCATTGCTGACATCAGGGTCTTCGCATTGCCTAAATGTGAAAATAATATTTGCTGATAGGAAACTTAATTTCTTTTTATACAAACTTCCTCCTGTAACAATATTCACTTCAGTAAAGGGATAACTGTTAATTTAAACATTATCTGCAATATAAAAACTTATAATTCAGATCCCTACTTGCAAAAAAATTTTATAAATTCATGTCCATAATGTCCGCTACTTAAGTAATAACACTTGAACTCAAATATTCTCAAGTATCCAAGTTTATTTAACACTAAATATATTGGATACACTGGTCAGAAGTAAACAAGAATAGTCACTCATTTTAATTGGAAAGATTATATGCTCAGCATAACTCAAAAGCTACTCAAAGTAAAAATAATGCAGATAAACTGTGATACCTGAGAAATATGCTGTCAAGGCATTAGAAAGAAGCATGAGTTGCTTACGCATTACTTTCAATCGGTTCTCTTCTAATAACCTCAATTTTACCTGCAAATAATTTTAATTGTCTTCAATTAAATTGACACAGAAAGATTCTGTTCATTATCCTAGAAACATGAATCAGACTCTAAGAGAAAGAAAAAAACCTTAACATCAGCTTTTAACTGTTCGTATTTTCCTCTGTGCTGATTACATCTAAAATCAGCGCCTGCAATTGCTTCGGGACTTGCACCTGATTGGTAAAGCGCCGCTGTCTCATTACGATGCACATCATATTCCAAACGAGCCTGTTAAGAAAATATTAATATAATTTGGCAGAAATTTGCCGTTTCAATTTTTCTATCTTTCGTTTTACAAAGTGTGAATTTCACATCCGGTTTTCGGAACATGAAAATATATCCAGGAAAGTTTACTGTAACTAATCGGGTACTAAATTAAGATAGAGGAATTAAGTTTATTATTCGACAGCGCTGACAAAAAGATTTTCCTGAACAATAAAGCACCGACACTTTATTCCCGCTTGGATTAGGAAAAGTCGCCAAACCAGATACCAGTCACGATTTTCGTTAGACACGAATAGAACAACCTGATCATAATTATGAATTGTCTCCATTGTGTCTTCAAATGTTTTCTCGGATAATGTTTTCAGTGATGAAAGAAAAAACGACAGAGCCCGCTCTAGAAGTTCGCCATTATGTGCCACTGAGCGCAATGAGTCGCAATTCGAAGAACATTCTGTCTAGAAAAGGTTGTAATGATAACTATTTCTTTAATTTAAGAGCAATANTGCCACTGAGCGCAATGAGTCGCAATTCGAAGAACATTCTGTCTAGAAAAGGTTATAATGATAACTATTTCTTTAATTTTAGGAATTAAAATAATACGACATGACAAACATAAGTAAACATTTCCAAACTGTATCCATAAACAATTGGCTAATGTAGACAAAAACAATGATGGAACATTTCTGAATGGTGAAGTAAGGTACAGCTTTTTTATAAAATATTTGTAATGACTACAAGAATTTCTTTTAAAATTGAAAATAAACGCACCCTCAAGCTCACTTCTTTCAGTGAGAGCTGATAAAGGGATTCCGCCAAACCTTTTTGTGTCTCGTTCATTCGATGAAAATTTGAAGTAAATAATTTTGACACTGCTAACACCTAAAACAAATTGAAGCTTATCCAGTTCATGCCTATCAACAAAAAATACCAAAAAAAGAAACAGACATTTGCCGCAAAACCGAAACAGTGGAAAATAGATGATCAGTTAAAAAAGAAATCTCCAGTTACTCAAGTCAACTACACAACGCATTTCGCAAATTTGTTAATGCCCGTCGTGAATAAATGCCATTCATATTAAAATCAGCAAAATAAAAATACGTGAAGAGCGCTGAATCCAGAAAACAACAACAAAAAAATGTGTAAATCAGAATTGGGAAACTAACCTGATTGTAATTTTTATGCAGAATTTTCAATTGCTCAATTTGTTCTTCTAACTCCTTATCAACTGTACGCTCTACCTGCAAACTGTTATGAAATAAAAAAAACAATGTAAACAAATATAACAGTAATATATCCTCAGAAAAAAATAGCTTACAGTAATAAGAGCAACATTATGTTAAAAAAAAACAGACAAACAGAGTGAAAAGTAAAGCACTCAAAATATATAACAAAGAGTTAAAATTTAAATTCCCCATAATAAGTAAAAAAGAAAAAAAAACTATCAAAAGTTTCCTAACCTTTCCTAAATTTTCACATATGGATTGCTTGGTTGTTTTGTAAGTCGAAATAGTCCACTTTTTCAATGAATCTATCTTTGCAGCTATTTGTGCCAAGTCAGGCCTAAAGAAAACAAATAATATATAAATGGGGATAAACTTTCATTAATAACAACCAGTCAGAAACTTCATCTGTAGAATTTCGTAATTCACCCAGCTATGTTTTCGAAATATAATTTATCTATTAAGGAGTACAAAGAACCGATAAGAGTTGGCTGACCGCTTAAGCCACAATACAGGAAATGTCTTCAATACAAAGTTCATTTTTAAAAAAAATTCGCGTAAGCTTAAACTCTATTCCTATGATCTAATCTGTAGAAATATTTAAATGATTTAATTTCCATCGTAGACAAATTGACAAAATATGCTTGTTGTGTGCTGTTAAACCAGTCATGTTGAATATTCCATTTCACAATTAAAAATAAAAAAGAAAAGAATTCTAGAAAAATGGCAATCCAAATTACTGAAGCTTGTATGTATTTTAAATCTTACGTGTTACATGTCTTACGTGGTGAAATAGATTGCTGCATTCCATCCGCAGCTGAAATTAAACCGATCTATTTTGCACATATAAACTAAAAACAAATTAAAATAACAGAAGAACATTTAGATAAACCTGGCCGACAGGGTGAAACCACTAAAAAGACAAATATATGCATATTTTTTTACGATTTAGAACAAACTAAAAGAAAAAACACAGACTTCTATAATTAGAAACAGTGAGGCTGAAACATCGGAAATTCTATGAATAGTACAGAGAGGTTAGATGCTGGAAGGATGAATAAAAGATTAATGAAAAACGATATTAATGAAATGAATAAAAAATTAAATGACATAATAAAAAGCTAGTGCCAAAGGCAACCAACAAGCAGTTTATAAAACACTTTGAGAATAAAACAGAAATTATGCACTGAACAGATAGAGAGAATTAAAATAAAAATAAAAACAAAGACAAATGTGAAAGTGGAAGGATCAATGAGGTATGACAACATTCAGGAATGTGACGGTAAATAGAAGAGTCTGGAACAGAAGATGAACTGCACTACAACAATCAGCAGGTTTGTGAGCATCGAGATGATAATCTGCTACACACAAAATTAAAATCATATATTTTGTCCGCTTAAAAGAGCTCAATTCATTTCTAACCATCAGAAATACTCGATCTAATCTTGAAACTGTTCATAACAGAAACAAATCCCTTAGTGAATATTATCTACAGTGGAATATTCGGAATGTTTGCTTACCTGAAGTGACCACAGGAGCAGTACTGCTAGATCCAGGAATAAATATATTACTACTTTCTGCCATCATCTGTAATGAATAAGCATAGGATTCATAACCACTGCCATGATAGCTCAGTCGGGAGAGCGTTAGACTGAAGATCTAAAGGTCGCCGGTTCGATCCCGGCTCGTGGCACGCCTTTTTCCGAACTGTCAACATCATATTTCTACAATTTCACTCACTATCAACGATAAATGCCTCGTACATCTTGCTTCAAAAATGACATGACACTAACTTAACCAGCATCAGGCATCAGTACGAGTTAGGTGCAGAGAGAATCCAAAAGACTTTTCCGTTACTTTCTGCTGTCCGATTGCTTGCTCATCACGATGGTGACACTGGAGGTAATCAAAAGCGTGTACATTACGAAATATTTGTTATAGCTTCTCAGCACACATTTTTTTAACTATAATCTTTAGCCAAAATAGATAAAGAGAAATGTCACTGTTCATCCTGTGCAATATAAGAAAAAAATTTAACTCAGTTGATTGAAGAAACTAGATGCATTTCCTTCAAACTAGTCTTGGATTATCTGAAAACAATCCATTAACCAAATATGATGTACTACATGAATCGATCACTATACAACAAATAAATGAATGTCTCTAGAAATTTTTTTATTCGCTATGGAAAGTAAGAAAAAGAAAAAAGAAAAAACAAATATGCTGACACTTTAACAGGAGGTAAATGGTTTGCAGTATTTTCGGAAGATCTCTCGGAAATGTTCCAGTTGTAAAATGGAGCACTATCTCTTGTATATCCTTTCATTTGTAATATGAAGGCAAAAATTCTTTAATCTTACACAATGATGACACAATTCGATAATTTCATTCTCTGTATGAGAAGCTGGCATAGGAATTTATGGCATCAGTTTCTCTGAGTTATTTTAGCCCAAAACAATACCAACTTAAAGACAAGGAAAAAAAGAGAACACAAGTAAACAAACAGAGAAATTGAAGCGAAAACTGCAATCATTACAGTAGACCCTTTTTAACACTGAAAGTCATTTCCAGTCCATTTCTCTACAAATCTTTTCAGAGATTCAAGCTTTACCTCAACTTTTCATTTTATCGATTCGTTCAAGAAAGCACTTCCTTTTTTGTCTCTAAAAAAAGGCTATCGTGAACTCTTAGTGGATAAAATCCGTCACAAATGTATTATAATTTTTGTAACGTTCAATTACGTTTCTTGGTCATAAAACCTTCAATAACATTACCATTCTTTTCCCAATTTTCTTTACCTCACCATAGGTACAGATAGCAATTTGGGAAAGACTTCAGTGGTAGAAAACCTTCAATGGGGAAAACTAAGCAACTTACAATTGATGAAACAACTAGCGAAATTTGATGAAAAAAAAAGCCTGAACTGAAGAAATTACAAGCATTGCGGAGCAAAAAGAACAGTTCGGCTAGAGGAACACAAGATTTGTATTGAATATACAAGAAGCAAAATACTGAACACCAATCGCTCTACATGAGCCATCACACTGGCATAAAAAATTCTCGAATTTCTCTTCTCAACTAACTAACAATACCACAAGTTCCTTCAAGAAAATGACAAACGCTGCGAAAAATAGATGTGCCATAACAAAGATTATTTCCAGGTTGATGTCCTGGTCCTTGCAGTAAGGTAGACTACACAAGCAGAAACCATCCCCCAACATGCCAGTTAACATCAAAATCTCACGACCACCACAACCCTTATTATCTCTTCTTCCTTTAAAGAAATGAAATGAAAAAGAATATAACAGATCGAAATATGAGAGGGCCACCTTTCATTTCTTCCATGGGGCCATAAAATTTAAATCTTAGAGATACTTATGCAAATGTCTAAATCCCAGATATGTTTCGGAACAGGAGTGTTGAAACCCTCATAACCTAAGAGTTATCGAAAAAGCAGGCACAGCAACAAACATATCGTAGTGGTAGGTACTTAAGAAGGTAGAACTCATAAACAGTAAAAAAAAAATAAGAAACCTGTTCTTCTCATATAAGAAAAGGATATTAAAAAAAAAATGAAAGCGTTAACCGGGTCGTATTACAATGATGATAAGCTCCAGCACAATGCAAAAATCCTGCAAAAGTAAACAAAAATTTTGAAATAAAAGAATACTTTAGACACACAAGCCAATGATAATAAAATTGGAAGTACCGTGGGAGGATGGACTAGGGAAAGTAAATCTAGTGAAATAATTTTGGTCTTAAATGAGAAACTTTTAGATGGCCGGCTCGCTGTTCGCATGGTGTCATAAATTTAAAAAACAAAAAGAAAAAAAGAAAATCAAAATGTTTGATTTTCAACGACACAATAAAGCCTACTACCTAACATTGCGCGGTCCTCAAACATCTTATTTTCCCTCAGTAAATATCGCTAAAATAAATCTTGCTATTGTGAAGAAAAGGGAGTGATAATTAAGCAGATGCTCTACTGGCCTAACCATTTAAAATCGACCACAAGGATCACGAAACTAGTCTTAGTACCTTTACTGAGGAAGCTAAATGAACATGTTTACACTCTGGATGAAAATTAAAGAAAAAAAAAGAAAGGATTGTTCCAGGTTTTCCGAGGTGCTGTCATCACGAAAGCATTTTGTCGAAACCTCCTTAACACAGCAATTTCTATAGCTTTTGACATGAGAGAAAAAGTGAGGAGAGAAATACAAACAAACATATTAAAATGAAAACAAAATAAGTCATTACTTGTATTAGAAAATTAAATATTCCCATAATGCACTCTGAGCGTAATATACACGGTGGCATCGAATAAACTGTCGAATCTGAGTCACCAAATTTAAATTTCAAATTTTCACAGAACAACTTTTCGAACAACTAAATTTATAAAAGAAACAAAAGATTAAAAAGCATGAAGACGCAATAAAACTTATATTTACAATAATTTACAGATGAGCGCAAAATTGATTTTTGGCAGCGTTAAAATGGAGCTTTCTCACAGCATAGAAGTTGCTCTGTTCTAGTAAAATCAAGAAAGGGCACAACTATTCTGATTTCGCTTCATATTTCCGTTCGCAATTTCAATTTCACGCAGCAAACAGTCAAAAATTTGTTCCACAGACTGCAAGAATTACTCGTAATTAATAAACGAGCAGAGGGTTAACTTAAGAAGACACTGCTTCCAATATTTTTTGTTTTTCCACTAAATCATACTTCCATCATTGATTCAGCCGTTCAACAACTCAAAAACTACCTATCTGTATCATGATGATGACTTGATGTAATTTAAAAAAATCTCAACTTTTTACTTATAAATACAAAATGCTCACAAGCACTGTTGTTTTATAATGACATGTCTAATTCGATATATACGAATCCACAAGTGTAATACTAAAAGCACTTGAATCTTGTCGTAATCTTACATCAGAGAAATAAGCTTTAACTAATCGGGGAATCTTCTCATTCCATTGAGTGATTTTAGGCAGTAAACAGTCATCTGTGAATTATTTTGGAAAGAGATATATTCAAAATATGTGTCGATGACGTACTGTATTATCTTTTGCTGATGTTTCTAAAAAAGCGGCGTTCCAGGAAATAGCTAACTGCCGTCCTTCCTCTGTTGAAACATGGCGTGCATTGAAGTGCAGATCTAATTTATTGCCCACAACCACAATCGGTATACTAAAAATTAGACTTTGTTATTTCTCGATGCCAGAACTTCAGAAACAAATATTTTCGAATTTCATTCCAAGAAATCCTGTCACTTACCTTTTGTCCCCGAGATTCTCCATTATTTTATCGTATATCGATTGAACTATTTCGAATCTATAAAAAGACTGATCTATGGCAGTGAAGCAACATATTTCCCACTAAAAATAATGTCTAGTATTATATCACAAAACAAAAAAGGGAAGAAATTTTAGCTCACGATTTTCGATCATCGATAGCATAAACCAGAATATATCCATCGATATCTATAGCACAGCTACGGGGGAACAATGAAAATTCTTGCTGAAACAACTGGAATGTTCCAGTTCTATACACTTCGAAAATGTCATAATACACAACCATATAAATTACTGTTGTGAAAATACCATATTATCCTTTTGGATGTTCAAGGACAAACGCTATAAGCAAAAGTTCACCTGCCCAGCAGTATCAGTTATTTGTAAAGCAAACTGTTTTCCGTTAAATTTATACTGTTTTGTATGGATATCCTCAATAGTTGTGTCATATGCGTCTGGAAAATTACCATACACAAATCGCAATGTGATGGAAGATTTTCCTAAAAATAAGACAAGGAATAATTGAAATATATTTTATGACCCCAACTTTGTAGAGTCATCTGTTGAAGATCCTACCATATTGTGCCTATTAACAAAGCTGTCGTATCTTAAAAAAGACAACATAATTTTTGATCAAACAGAAAATGATAATGACGATGAGTTCATCTCATCCCCATTTCCCCATCCTATATCCTTTAATTACTGAAAATAACACATAATATTCAAAATCCAAGAGTTGGTCTGGATCTTCATTTTCCACTCTTCAATCAACTACATTGAAAAAAAAAAAAAAAAAAAAACGCAACTAACCAACACACGGATAACCCATCACAGCAATTTTCCGTTGAATAGCATTCGCCATGTGCTATTGTTAATATTTTTCAACAAATCCACTGTAGTAGAAAATGATTTATCTAAATAAATGAAACAAATGCACGGACAGGAATGCACTTAATGAAAAGGAACTGTTGACGAAATTAGTTGTAAAAGAAAAGTATTTTTTTTCACTTTATTTCATATTTGAAAAGAAAAATTAGTTTCCAACTGCTACTAGAAAACACTAAACAAACTTCCCATCTGTGCTAACTTCGAATATTCCATAAACAATCACTTTTTTATGTTACATTTCCAATATCTTTACACACTAGATTTGCTTGAAATTACTTAATTCATACAATTCCGACTTAATGTAGTGACTCCTGCACCCGAAATATCTGAATTCTACTCGTTAAAGCAAACAACTTCTGATGGTATCTCACAGATTGAACAACTTCAGGTTCTTAATATAGTGAACTTCAAAGGTCCTGAATGAAGTTTCAATTAAGATAAAAAGATGTGAAAACTCACCGCGTTCGTGCACAAAATGCATCCAACCGCAAAGTTCAGATGTTGGCCGGAATGCGAAGATATCCCTCCCAACAATATAAAGGGTAGAATCAACGAACTGCAGCCCTGTGCAATATGTTGAACTTCAATGGCACAATTAAAGTTTTTTTTGACGTCACGACGAAATATTCAAACGTGTGCTCCTTCCTCTCCTTCAATATTACGCGTATTTGAAGAACATATGAGACCAAACATACATGTATGAACTCACGGAGAAAATCTGTTCAAGCGAATGGAACCCCTCATAACCTTGCTCTTGACCTTTACCAGCCTGCTTCTTCTCCTCTCTCCTGCCCACCCGTAATCCCTCACCAAGTACCCGTTGAATTCTGAATGAAATAGTGCTGCTATATAACTCACGTAATCCTCCTAAGACGCATTCGTCCCCGCGTTTTCTGTGGTACTTAGCAGTGACACAGTTGACATTTGACGACAGCGCGTTGTTGAAAAAGTTGGTTCATGGAAGACGCACTGTACTTCAGAATATTATAAATTGCAGATGAATTAATCGTTTGGATGCCCAGTGACCTGCGACAAGATACATGACATTCTCGAAAACCACCTGATATCTGAGGTCAATGGTTAACTGTTACGATCTGACCTGTAGTTGAAATTGGAATAAAAGATCTCGTATTGCCAGTTGACAGGAAATTCCACAGAGCAGGAAAGCACTGCATTTGTCGAAAATGTTTTACAATAATAAATCTCTGATGATGCTGGTCCATTTCCAATGTCGTCTTTTTGCATATTAAGGGAAGTCTTTTTTCTTGTAACATTTTAGAATGAGCAAACAATTGGAGATGTGACACAGTTCGTTACAAGCATTTCTTTCGCAATTTTTAACATTATGGCAATGGTTAGACTTGTTTTAAAACAACGAAAAATAGTGCTTGAAGATAGAGCGGATGATATATCGTAATAGTGGAAATGTTAAGCGACTAACTGGTTCAGTGATTTCTACTACCTATATGCATTTATCGGATCAGCAGTATTCAAGATGTCAGATATCAGACATGTTCGGATATTTTGAGAGGCCCAGTATTTAGCAGTCTAAATGTTAAAGACAAGTGAGTGCTTTCCGAAATTCGGCAAATTATATCTTGATATTGATGATTCGAGAACTAAATATTCCAGTCTTCAACAGAGAGCTAAAGATGATTTCTTAATAAACGGAAAAACTCATTAGCAAAGCCTCTTTCTTATGAGAGAAATTTTAAAGGGATCAAGACAAGTCTAACAATGCTTACAACTAAAACATCTAATTGCTGCTAATGTTATTTTGTTTGCTGATATTCTTGGCATCTGAATTAGCTTCCGCAGCGGAGGCCAAAGCAGCTTGACGCATCTTCCTGGCCACCATTACCTTGTTGAAGAGTATCATTCTCTTGTGAATATGTTCATCAGCGATATATTCAGGTAACCATTTGAGGCACTCCACCTGAAATTCAAATGATTGAAGTACTTCTGTGCACATTTCGTTGCATTTTCAATGTTAATTTTCTTTTCTGTTTCATTAACTCATTTGCCAAGTCTCTTCACCTTCACGTTAGATTATTATATGTACATATTGAGGAAAGAATTTGCAGTCACTGACTTGAGAAGTTGAAAAAGTTTGAATTCAGAAATAATCCAAAAATATCGCTCCTCAAAAGTAACAACCAACCTTTATCTGGTGAGCAAAGTATCCGGTTGTGTGCTTTATAATTCCGATTGTTCGAACAGCTGATCTAGCATAGACATCAGCTTGTGGTCGGAAAAATGACGGTTTTCTAACCTTAAATAGCGATGTATTACGAAAAGCGAATTGAAAAAGTCTGTAAAATTAATTTGCAATATAGACACGAATGAATGTTGAGATTATCTAATGCAAGATTTTTGAAGTTGCTGCGAAACACAGTGGCGCTTTAATTGAAGCATTTCTTATCAGTGATGCATTGTTGATAATTTCACTAACTTTTGCTAGTTTTGTGACAACGATCATTGGATTCACCTCCTGTATGATGATATTCGTGTTCGCATATTCCCCTTGTACTATTTTCGTTAGCCATGAGACGTATTTCTAGAACCTACGTGATCTCATACTTCACTCAATTTTAGCAGCTTCGAAACCAGCAATATAAAACAGTGGGTTGGGCAAATTACTATCGAAATTCTCAAAAATATAATCAAAAAGAAAAAGCGGTTTGATCAAAATACAAAATCGGTAATTACTCAGACATCTAAACAGTATATCACTTCTGACTGATAATTTAAAATTCGATAAAACCTAGATACCAGCATACAGTACGATCCGATTTTGAACGTTAACGTTAAATACGCTACGTCAGTCTCGACGATAATTCTACGCCATTTGTATTCTTTATTAAAGCAATGTAAATATAACCTTGGAAGCAGCGTAAACGCTGAACCAACGTAATTTGTAATATGAAGAAGATGAAGCCACATTGATGATAATACCTGAATCTCTTTCGTACATCTGTGGCAGTACGGCTGCCATCAGCTGAAATCCAACAGGTTACATTCGAAAAGTACGAATCTTTGTATTCCAACTTTATGGTTCATTTTATGAACTTATTCAGACTTCCTCCCTTAATGCTCAATTAAGTCATATTTGAACTTGTTAATAACCTCCTTGTGTGAGTTGTGACACACAAATGTTAGTTTTATATTGCATCATTAATTTTCAATCTGTCAAGTTACATATCGTTGATTTACAGGTTTCATTTAAAGTGGTAGTCTATCTGATCAGCAAAGGATAATCCTCTTCTATTACTATCAAGAGTGAGATAGAGTTACCACGGTGACAGGTATGATATTGATTACACCAATATGCTTGAACAGCTTAATGCCTCCATCAACTCTGTGATACAAATCGGGATATTCGAATGCCGATCCGACGCTGTTCACTGAGTCATACACGATTATTGTAATACTCACAAAATATAATGTAGCATGAGTGGAGGAAATGAAAATAATTCGTTAATGACTTGTTGTAGTCTGGATGCTATTCAGTGGAAGTGTTAAATCATTGGAAGGAAAAACAATTAAATTTGAAAATACAATTAAAATTGAAGTTCAGAAGTTCGCGATCTTATTTACTCTTCTTAACTCAGTGAATGCGAATTTTTAAAATGTAAAAATGCATTGACGGGAGGAAATTTAGATCCAAGAAGTATAAACGACCTAAAACGCCAACGTCGAGTGCTCGAATTTGTGATAGTAGCACTTCCTCATAATAATCAATGTCTGTACTGGAGAAGTCAAAAGCGATTGTTCGTACCTAAAACTTTTTTTATTTCATGTTTTTCCAATCATTTTACCACCCAGAATGGAAACCACTAAGATCACTCAGTTAGAGGAAGTATTTGCTATTCGAAATCATTTTCACTTTCTCGTCGATGAGCAAATACTTCAATTTCAGAATTCAGCGAATCACAAAACAAACCTCGGAAGAAGTTTCTTTTTCAATTTGAGCTTTAACTTCATCCAGTCTTGACTGAGTCCGTGAAATCAGCAATATAGAAAAGCCTTTTCTTGCCAGTTCAAATGCATATCCTTTACCTATTCCATCTGTGGCACCCGTAATTACTGGAATAAACTTGCTTAACATACGTGATGGTGAGATCATCCCAACAAACAGCTAATCAGGATACCGTTTGTTTTTGATATATCCAGAGATTCATTCGAAATAAGCCAATTGTACTAGTCATTTTAAATTCCTAGCACTAGATTTCACAAGGATCGAGATGAGAAGCAACAGTAAATCCTCATTGTTTTACATCAGTATAATTTATGTTTCTGATGAAATTATCACAAGTAATAAATTACTGTAGCATGTGTGAGAATATCAGGTTCAGTATTCAAATCTCTGACATGTTTCATTTAAAACATACTTTACATCAATTTCCTTCCTTGCTTTTTATAATTAATTTCATAGTTCCAACATCCAACTCTATAGAATTCCATTTATCTCTTCCACATGGATTTAATTTCAATCTCATATATATCCATCCTTATAAACATTTTTTTATTTTCCATTTTAAATAATAACAATTTACTTTTAAATAGTATAATATCATAATTTGAATATTTTACTCGGACAATTCGGAGATGACAGCTACCTATGTAATAATTAATGCTGTTAAATCATAGTGGGCATTTCTAATAAACTTAAAAGTGAGTTTTGCTGCAAATCATGATTTTAGAAAAATTACCAGCCCATTTAGCACCAGCAAGTTTGTGAAGATCACGGGGTTTGGCTAGAAAGAATGGATAGAGTAAATTATAAATTGTAAGCATTAGACGATATGCGGTATAGAATACATAAATGCACCCAATAACACTTGCCGTGGATAAATCCATCTTACTGAAATTAAAATCTTCAACAATTTGGTAATTCTAGAAACTTCATCTCTCGAAAACTTCGTTGGTACAGTCAAAAATTTTTAAAAGAATTTAAAAATTATCCTTTCCTTCTTCATTTCATCTATTTTAGACACAATACGAACAAAATAATTAAGTAAGCAATAATTTTTAAATTCAACAATCTTACGTTAAATAATTTCCTGTAAAACTATTAGAAGTATTTACAAATAAATTATATTAGTTTATACTATTGCTTGATAAAATGATTCGTAAAATCAACTTGATTAATTCGTAGTTTTTGTAAAATTTATTTCTAACTTGAGAAGGAGATATGATCTGGCGGAACAGAGAGAAAGCCGAGTTTTGGTTGTACTTCAATGGACTTTTCGTTAGGAATTAACTTCCATAAAATCCGGTAGGTATAATAGTTTCTAAAAAGTTATGGAAAAAGATGAGGAATTCAGATAAGCTAGAAGAAAAGTTTCCTGTTTCCGGATATTTGAAGTTGATAAGATAGTGAGATGCAACTAACAATCGTCGTTTGGCTAAATCAGTCTGGCAATAAACATAAACCTAGATGAATAGTTAATTCTCAGTCTAATTGTAAACTAAGTACTAGACTGATTCATGTGGCTGATATTCGATTTGAATATGTTTAACTTTGAAGACTAATTGCTACTTATTTAACAATTCTTCAAATCTTTTTTAAGCAAAAAACAATCAGAAAACAAAGAAGCATAGTTAAGGTGAAACTGCGTGCATATATATGCTATTGAATTATGAATTATTGAATTGCAATGTAATTAAATATTATGAAAACTCGATTTAAAAAGGATAATCGTAGCAATTATTTTGCAAAGTAAGAATGAATTTTAAAGTTTTCAATCAACATTCTGTCATCACAAGTTGTACAGGCTTTGATTTTAGAGAATGGTTTTGAGCAGCTAATTAGCTGCGAAAAGAATATGGAGAAATGAGATTGTAATAGGCTCATTTACTTGTACATACTTTTGAATTATCCAAGTTCTCTCGCTTGCATGCTCATTTACAAATCGAATTTTATTCTGAACTATCCACATTCATAGAAAAAAGTGTCTTCTTCACTGGTCATATCAGGCCTTCAGAATGAAATAATTGCTGAAGAAGATTCGAATTCGAGTGAGATTGTCAAAAGTGAACTAGTTTGAAGCAAACAAGGGGTTAGAAGGAAGCCAGGTGTTCAACTGAACGCATTCTGGAAGGGCAATTCGGAATGGTACTTAAAACATGCGAAAGAAGCAGAAATAGAATGGTACACCATTGTCATCTCCAAAGCAAATTGAATGTAAAATTGGATCATAAAATTTTCATACAATTCGCGAGGAGGACTCAAATCCAAGATGAAATAAATTCTGAATCCATCATTCATCCATTGGATGTTCCGAGATTGGAGAGAAGTTTCGATTAGGATCACCAATCTTTACGATTCAGCACTCGAAGACAATGTCTTCCTGTGACGTAAAGATTTCACCATCAGAATCTGAAAGACTGATCATAAATCTTTCATCCATATTTCAAAAAAATGAAAAATAAAAATGGGACAGTGACAACTCATTATCTAAAAATGTCACAGTGTGACGAAGCAGTGACTTTTGGTGAAAAGAAAAGCCGAAAAAGTAAATCAGAAATGTTTTGTGTTCATTCCTTCTATTACTGATAGCAGTGATTAGTCCCTATCAGATCAGTCTAAACATTTCAAATATTTAACAAGCAAACGAACTGTTTTAAATCTAGAAGCAATTTGCAATGAGCATCGAAAAATCCCATTAATCTTATTATCAGTATAACTGAGCTTTATCTCTAAATATTAATGAACGAAATTAACTCGTAGAGGGATTCCAATTGATGAAATTTTTGATACTAAATGAAAAAAGTTGAGGTAAATTTGATTGCCAGGTATGTTTCGGAAGGCCCAAAGACTATAATGATGTTGTAATTTTTTTTTTTTTTAGGTGGATTATGTAAATAAATGAACATTGAATTGAAAACAAAATTACACAACAAAGCACTCAAAAAAAAGGTGAGAGAGAGAGAAGAACAGACAATTAAATTGGTTGAGACGGCTCTGAAGACAAGATGTCATTCAGATCATTAGTCCGGTCTGAGAAACGGATCGAAAATATTGCTTAATGAGTCAAGTCTACAGAACCGAAAGCAACAAGACTAGCAAAAGTAAAGATTTCAAAGATGAATTTTTGAAGCTTTCTTGTGAAGAGAAGGTAAAGCTAGAGAACTGGCAAGCAAGCAAAATTAATGATGACAGTATCGACTGGAAAAGTGTTACAACTTGGAAATACCTTAATGATAGATCATGCGACCCAATTAAAACAGAGAAAAATGATTCGAAAATTCGGTCCAACCGATCAAAAAAAAACAAAAAATTGCACAACCAAACAGTTATTACCAATTAGGTAATTAGTCGACCTCGTACACTGTGATTGAACGATCGAGAGAAATTATCAGCTTTTAGATTAAAAGGAATTTTTCATTTATCACAGAGGCAACAGACGACTGGATAGATAACTGATTCAACTCTACTCCATAACATTCCACTTTAAATGTAAGCAATTTCTATTACCACTTAATTTATTCTTTTAAATTTCGTCTTCATCATTAAAATATCTGATTGGAGAACGTTCACAGTGATATTAAGCAAAAGTGTACAACTGTTACATAGACTGAGGTCAACTCTCTCTCCAGAAAGAGTATAAATTGTTTGCCACAATAACGAGTTGTAGAGGAAATATAAAATAAATTTTATTTATTTATTTTTTTTTTTTTGATGAATAACATGCAACATCATTGTTCTACTATCTGTTATATTGTTGGAATTACATTTAGAGAAATAAATTAGACATTTTGTTATTTTAAATCAGGTTGATAATAGTATAGTATTAATAAGAATTGCCTGAAATGGATTAGATAAATATGATCAAAGTATTAGAAGCATAAAAGAAGTCTCAACAAAGACAGGAAATAGTTTCAAATAACAGAGAGCACATTAAATGCAAAATTAGAAAAAAATATCACTCGTGATTATGTGACTGAACAAATGATGAAGAATCTGGAACGGTACAAGAGGTAATCAAACAACTGACCTGAAATTGCAATTAAAATCATTACTAGAACGATCCTGATCTGCTCTGACCGGTACATAACTACAATAGATGATAAATGTTTTGTGACAAATTATCAAATTATCATATTAATAGAAATTTTCTTAAATTCTACTTTAAAAATTTGGTGAAAAAGAAAAAAAAGAAGCCGCAGAAATGCAAATATATTGCCGTCCAATACTTGTGCAGGGTGCAAAATAAATGAATGTTGCTAAGTCTTCATTTCACTGCCCAAATTATATTTCTTCCGAATCATTTTCATCCCTTCGTGAAAACGATTCATTCAACATTTGCGTTTCAGTTTAGTACTTTTTTAAACTCAAAAAAAAAGGAAAAATCTTATAAAAGATTTCTTTTTTCTCTATTTTAAGGAGTGCAAGAGAGCTTTAAGAAATTTTCCACGCTAGAGGAAGAGGATTTCCCTACTTCACATTTCATTTCCATTCCTTCAAAATTACCAAATCAGAAAAGCTCAACTGATATCAATTAATGGCTGAATATATGTCAGAGATAATATTATACATCACCAGGTATACCTGATAGGATCTCATCAAAAATTTTTCTTTTCACTTAAGTTAAAGATGCACCAATATATTTATTACTCCATCTTTCTCCTGAGCAATCACATTTGTTGGCCTGACTCTACCGACATCACGAAATGTTATTTTATCTTGAACATAGAATTACTCGGATACAGAAATAAGATAATTATAAATATTATCGAAAAAAAAGGAAGCTACGAAATCAATCCATTCTCATATCCCATATTGAAACCTTTTTACCGGAATGTCCTTCAATTAGGGCCAACAAAGTTCCAGATTTCAGAATCCTTGTACTCAAAGCTCAACTTGAATATTATCAAGTAATCATTCTTTTATCAGACAAAATATGACAGTACTTAGCTTGACAAATCTTCAGCAACGACCATGCAACAACACCGCCACAATCGCATATGTCACACAGCTTACTGCAAACAAACAGAAAACAGAACTGAAACAACCTTCAGCATGAAATCCACGTCAATTGCACATATGCTACACAAATTTGTATTTGAAAACTTTATCTTGCCGTCAAATTGACATTAACAATTTCAAATAATGAGTCTTAAAAATATTTGTACTTAGGAAAAAAAAAAAAAAAAAAAAAGAAAAAACAAAAACAAATCGTATGAAGCAGTGTTGGAAGAGTTTACTGCCAAACGAGTCATCTGTCCGATTTGATTCCATAATCTTTAAAAATTACCATAACTCACGAGGAAGTCATTTGTAATAAGTTTTATTTATGCTTAACCACTTACATCAACCTGAATAAATTGGAAAAAGCTTCTTTTTGATTTTATGACATCAAAAACATTACTTCATTAAACTGCAACATTAACATTCCGAATCCCACACTGGCAAACGACAAAAAATGATCGCGAAGCAAACAGAGCAAGATCAATATTTGAAAAAAAAAAAAACTGATAATTAAAGAATAGACAGCAAATTGCCAAAAAGTATTATTAGACATCCAAACAACGAAGGACAAGAATAGCCGTGCGGAATACCTGCTTCATCGTACTGCTTAAAGAAATTATCAAAAGTAACTTCTTAAAAAAAATTAATTCCAGTAAGGGCATCATTCTCGAAATCATCTAAAAAACTGCAAGGGAAATGAATGTATGCTTGAATTATTTGTCAGTGGGAGTTTTCAAACTTCAAACAAACAGACAACGTCTCACCATAATCCATCAGTATGTTGTATTTTGTAAAGAGCACCGATCAAATACTGGAAAATTGCAGCCATAAGTAGGATAAAATTCTGTTCTGGCTTTTTTTGCGATCACGAGACGTCAAATCAAAACCATCAAATATTTAAATGACAAAAACTCCTTCCAAAATTTTCGAGGTCTTGCGTGCCCACATTTAAAACATAAGGAAGTCCTACATTTGGTAGTGAGTGGTAGTTATCTGCATCAAACTACTTTTAATAACACCAAACTCTATTTGAATAAGACAATTCTAGTGAAGTTACTGTTAGAGAATGCATCACGCCACTACAAAGAAGATTTACGCGTTCGCCTACTACAAAAAGTCTGTCCTCAGACTTAAAAAATTGTTGATTGCCAAATAATACAAGAATAGCATCCATAAAATGTTGAACTGTTCAAAAATTTATGTCTATTCGGTAATGTAGCAGACACAGTTAGACCATAAAAACCTCAAGAATTCAAACAAACTCGCTAAAAATAATATTCATGAATTTTCAAAATTAAAATAAAAAACCTTCTACAGATACACCATTTCGTACCCATAAATTATGAAGTTTCTTATCCCTGAAGTACCTAGAAAATTCTACATGTAAATTTTACGGTACTGACAAGAACAGGTAAACGTCACAACGTCATCACCATTTGCTAATTTCCTGCAGTAGTAAGAATTAAAATTCAGAATAGAGCAAAAAATAATTCGAAAGCAGGAAAAGAGCGCTTGAACAAACGGACAAAAATGATCCACAACCATGACCGAGAAACAATTTAGCAGCTGACTAAAGCTGTCAACAGTTCTATTTGACATTTGGAGATTGTCATAAGAGTCATTAAGGAGTGATTCAGATTCAGGCTTGCGATCCTAAGCATGCAACCATCTCCCACACTAAAATTTTATGACACTCCTGTTATCCTAGATGTTACCAGAATTGAAAATCTGAATCGGGAAACACAAATTATGTCCCAAAATATTTTAATTCTCGAAAATATGTATGAAATTAAAGCAACAGACAGGTTACTCTCCTGGTGATTTTAACTCATTAAAAGAAAGTTTTTCACTAGCTTCGCTGAAAAAGAAAACTTTCAATAATACGGTAATGGTCATAAACAGCAATAAAGAGGCACAAGTGAGAACGCATTTTCATTAAAAAAAAAAAAAAAAAAAAAGAAAAAAAAAAGAAAAAAAAGCCCATTGAATCACGGCAATCATCAATTCAATCCAGTGAATGTTCAAAAACAGGAGACTAACGAAAATCATATAAATGAGCAAATGTGAAGCTGATTTTATGGGGAACGAAAGAAAAACAACGTGTTAGCGAAATTATCAAAATAAACAACAGTAAAAAAAACAAAGGCACTGTAGCACGTGAGCGCCCTGAACTTTCGGCGCTAACTACAAAAAAGATGACTGACTGGAAATAAATTATTAAAACTCGCTACCAACTCCCAAACCGTGGTATTCCAATGTGATGTTTCCAAGTTACAATTCTGATCTGCAAAATTATTTGGCAGTGAAAGAATTAGCTTTAGGAGGGAATCCAAAAAAGAAATTATCTGAATAGCGCCGAAAACGAAAGATATTTTCTAACATAACAAAGATGCAGCTAGTCTTATGAACTGATTAAATCTGGAAAATACGAGGCTTAAAACTTTATTTCACAAAGAGACACTACTCATCTCATCCCTTTCTCTTCCACGAGAAATTAAAGCCAAACCATTAGATTATCGGCAGGCACCAAAGCAAATCAGAATTCAAGGAAAGGAGGGAAAAATGACAGCATCAAGCTTAAAAAATGACAATCTACTGAGGAAAAAAATTACCTGAAGATTAAATTTAGTAAAGAGTCTGACTTCAGGCGTACATGAACTTTGGTGAGGTTGTGGTAATATCCATCGCATCTTCTCGATTGCCTAATACATTTGATGCCATGTCATCATCCGCATAGGCTACCGATGAACTAAGAAAGTATAAAAAATAGTCCATTTTTCTTAAATGACAACATGAAACTCAGTATTGTAGCTTTATATTTATTCATGTTCCTCATTCGTATATTCCTCATAAAAGTGACAGAAAGACAAACTCTGCCTTTAATATATGAGAATTACCTATAATAGTAACATTCACACTGCCTTTATTTATATGCACAATAGGTAACGATAACTCCCCTTAATAATTTGTTAACACTGTTCATCAGATAATGTGGGAAAAAGAAGCAGTAGCGAGATGTTTTGAAATGTAGAAATACCGAAAAACAAAATCTTGATAAGCGGTAAAACAATAACTGAAACTAAATAATTTCTTTTCCAAAAACCAAATTACACGTACCGTTGATTTTTAAGTGGTGATCGTGCCTTAGTTAATTTTGGCTTTTGCATCTCCTCGAGAACACTTGGAGCGACATATGTAAAACCTTCGAATGGATTAACTGATAATGAGATATTCTGATCACACGGTGAATCAACTGGTGTCATCTTCGTAAATTTGCTATCAAATAATGACACATCGTCCTCAGACGTGATATTTGGTTTGTATGGTGGCTCAAGCTAGAAAATTACAAGAGTAAATGAAAAGTGCAAATAAAATGCAGTCCTTGGTTCCTGCACTACAAGTTTTACAGGTATGAAGAGGACTCTGATTCAAACTTATATCACGGAGCAACCAAACGAAGGTGAAGCTAGAGAAAACTAAGTAGAAGCTCAACATTACAGCATTTTTTACACTTTTAAGAACTATAAATCACAACCTGACGAGCGTACACCAAGTCCCAATTAAAAGATCGGAAAAAGGAATGTCGTTTAATCTCGCACGCATCTTCAGGTCCAGCTCCAAGCCTCGTTTCAACATGCCTTTTCAAAAGCCTTTTGATCAAGTCACGTGCCTCTATACTTAAAAATGACGGTAATGTAAGTCGTCCTTTCAAGATTTTGTCTATCGTCTTCTTCCTAAAGCATAAAACATAATTCTAAAACATTTAAATATGGTGATACAAACTACTTAAGAGAACACAAACTTTGTTTTGACATAAAGTTCACAAATTGAAAACTCTCTCACTGGGAATTCAATATTTGTTCATAAAAATCCTTAAGTTTAAATCAGAATAGAGCAAAATCAGTAAGAACCTATTATCAGCTGTAAAAGGTGGGCCGCCTGTAAGCATATCATAGGTTAGGGCACCCAAACTCCACCAATCTACAGCTTTATTGTGTCCAACTCTCATCAATATCTCAGGTGCCATGTATTCGATAGTACCACAAAAAGTATGTGTCTTCTGGTCACCTTCAATTGCTTCTTTGCACAAGCCAAAATCAGTTAACTTCACATGTCCTGAAAAATGCCCCTTTGTCGACGCCAGATAAGTGAAATCTTCTCATTATAAAAATTTAATAATTTTAACTGAAATCTCATAGGTGTTCTACTTTCCATGGACAATGAGCCAAATTCTTAATCAATCACAAGCATTAATGAAAATGTCGCTAACCTCGACTGTCAAGTAAAATATTTTCCGGTTTCAGATCGCGGTAAATGATTCCTTGTTGATGCAAATGCTCTAAAGAGCAAACTATTTCGCTTAAATAAAATGCTGCTGTGTCCTGTAAGGATATAACATAACAGTTTTCTTTTAATGCTTTTATAATGCCAGCAGCCACAAGGATAGTCATCTTTTCCCGTAATAACTGTATCAAGAAATGTTCACCACTTCGAACATTCATCCGTTATGATGTTAACCGCTTTACAACTTCAGTCATTTCGAGTCTGAATTACAATGCCACAGTTAAAAGGAAGAACGAAGATTAGCTGAGCTGTCGGATAACCTTCATTCCTTTTTTCTTTCTTGAAAAGGCAATGTATTCTCAAGTTATTAGAACATGTAGGAACTTTCAGAATTTTTTATATCAGTTTCTAAAAATACAAAGGCTAGATATGAGCACCAACTGCTTTCAAATTTAGAAAAAAATCAAGGATCGAATAAGCATTTGTACAATACAGTAGAAAGGGAAAATAAGTTCCATCAGCATCCACTACAGACTCAGAGAATTTCTGCGATTTTCCGATGTAGTAATCTCCGAATAAGACATGCTGCATATACCCTTTCCAGCAGAAATCATTCTACTTTTTCTTCAAGCACTGTATCTGATTTTCTAAGCAACTGTGTATGATGCAAAAAAAAATAAAAAAAAAAAAAGAAGGAAAAAAAAAAACCAATACCGAATTGTAGTAACCTGATATATATATAACTTCTTTGCATAACTGTGCTGCACTGTTTAGGAAATTTAAGGAATCATTTAAAGTGAAAGTGAAACGAAAAATTAAATAAACTGAAAACCTACTTCCATAAAGAGTCCTTCACGCTCCAAATGCATAAATAATTCGCCACCACTTAAATACTCCAAAATCAAATATAACTTGCCACCTGTTTGAAAAGCATAGAGCAAATCACATATAAATGGACTCTGAAAATCAGAGACAAATGTCAACCCTTCGCATATGTTACTTACTGATAAAGAAAAGAACTTTGGCAGGTTCAAAGTTCAGAATTTTCAAAATTCAGTAACCAAAAGCCTACTGGAAAAGACAAATCTGACAAGAGCTGAAAGCAAAAATTTAAATTTCAAAAGCCACAAAATCCATCCTATTCCTTCAATTTAATAAATTTCAACCTTTACTGCTTCCAAAATGTTTCTTTCTGCTTTCGTATGCGCTGTATCCTTTTGATTTCTTATAATCGTTGCTTTTTTCAACACTTTCATCGCAAAAATCCTTCCTTCATCTTTTCCATTAATTTTCCTGACTTGGAAAACCTATAATAATATTTAAATCATCTTTCAATAATATTTAAAAAACTCTACTCCAATACAGAATTTCAATTCCTACTTCCAGAAGTTGATTTCCAACATTATGCTCGTTTACAATGACTTCCTGAACCTTACTGATGATGAGAAATATATTCATCAAAAGCATTATATCAACAAGTACTTGACTTTTTTCAAATGATAAAGTTCATAAATTTAACGCACTTTCCCATATCCACCTTTCCCCAAAACTTTGAGCAACTGGAAATTCTCGGGACCCAAACGCGTATTTGGCGGATTAACGGTTGATTCATCCAAATCAATTTTCTCGATATAAGGATCCTCTCTGAAACAAGGAATGATAACAAAGACAAAATCCAAAATCAATACCAAAATTTTTCTTCTCGACTATATGCTATCACTTTAAAAATTGATTGAATGCTCTGAATCTAAAATTTTAATTAGATTTATGAAATATTTTTCATATTTTCTTTTCATGAAGACGTTCAAAACCTCCCGATCGTATCAACTTATCCAATACTGCGAAAATATTATCCCGAGTTAATATTTGGATATTCATTTAAATCACCTACTCCGACTATGCTGCATATCAAAAAAGCGCATAATCGTTAGATCTAGAACTGAAACTCACAAATAGGACGAGCTCGGCGGCGGAGAACTGATATGTCCCTGTAAAATGATGGCTATAAGGCGTAATAATGAGACATATCCAAGTAACATTAAATTTATATCCAGCGTGAATGAGAGTTCACCTCAACCATTGCTTCAGTTCTCATTTACACCATTCAAGGTATATGAAAAATTTTACTTTAGTTTAACAAAAACTAACATCTTCAACATCGATGTATTCATTATCTTCTTCCATCACTTCGTCACCCAATACTGCTGCACTGGTTTGATGGTCATTCAATTCTGCAGCAAAAAAAAAAAAAATAGCAACTCAAGATCCTACGATATTTCATTAAAAAATTAAAATTAAAAATCAAACCCAAAGCTACTTTAACATTTTTACTACCACGCTTCTCACTTTATGCATTAAAAACGTGAATCGCCGCAAATTTCAACATCAACAAGGAAAACTTAATTTTATTATAACCCACCGATATCGAAAACACCCGCCATCATTTCCACTGCTTTTGTATTCAATATGCACTGCTAATAAAGCATCCAGAAATTGATAGAAGCCGTAACGGAAAATCAGATAAATAAACCTGATCAACTGCAAAAGAAAAATTAGGGATTTTTATTAGCGCAGTACATTTTAAAAGGACCAAATCAAAAAGATCTGTATTTCATACGGATTCGCGAAGCAACTCGGTAACCATTAATTAGCTCCCACAATGTAACCGCATTAACAAAAGACCGCGATTAAAAGATACATAATGAGGCGTTTTAAATGATAGCTGTAAATAATAAATCACTGATTAATATAAAAAACAGAGGTTTGTTGTAGAAAGCACAATCTTCCCCTCTTTCCTTCTACTGAATTTAGTTACAGACAACAGTTGAAAAAATATATATATATATTTATATTTTTGTATATGTATGCGTATATATAGGACAGAAATAGGTCCGCTCCTATCGTACGGAAGTGAGCAAAAACTTCACTAATACGATTACAGTGTTTACATTGTTCGTAAAAACAAAATCAACAAGATGAACAGTTCACATCATCAAAATCATAAACATCAAAAACGTATTCATCTATAATATGTAGATTCGGAAAGAATATATTACCCGTTAAAATAACTACAGCTAATAAATACTTGGATAAGTAAATAAATTTGGCGTCTCGCATCAAACTGAAAAACCCTGCAGATCACGATTCCGAAAACTAGTCTTCAGTTTCCCTTCAGCTTCTGGATTTAGTTACCGAACCACGGATAATGGANATTCCGAAAACTAGTCTTCAGTTTCCCTTCATCTTCTGGATTTAGTTACCGAACCACGGATAATGGACGGTACAGTAACTACGCAATGCATCTTCTGGAAAAGAAAAAAAAAAAAAAAAGATTAAGANAAAAAAAAAAAAAAAAAGATTAAGGAGCTCTAAAAACATTCGATAGGATATATAGAAATAGCATGCTAACAGCTATAATTTCTGATTTATTACTAATAATTGTTCGCCACCAAAAAAATATTACCATATCGAAAAATAAAATGTTCCATCAATCAGTCTCATCCCGTAAAAAAAGAGTTAGAAAGGAAACGCTTTAAAAAAAAGATATAATATTGAGCATAAAGCTGAGTGAATAACGAAATCACCCCTTCGCATTTATAATAACCAACCGATCGACTACTTCCGATAGTCACATCCTTTATCAAAACCGACCGATTAGCACCGTACATTTTATTTACCGGTCATGCAACAAACCTAATCCACCTATGAATTAAAAATCAGGATTCATGAAGACAAATTACATTTAAGAAACAGTTAAAGTTATATAATGTTAAAGAAATATGCAGCAATAAGATCAATATGATTCACCGTGCTTAAACTGAAAAACCGTTATATCATCCTTTATCCTGAGAAAGAAGTACCGAAATTAATACGTCGAGCAATTCATTTGAACTAGATCAAATAATGACATAAAAAAATTGGTTTTTTGTGCCTAATCTGTAGGATTCTCGAAGATTCACTGCATAAAATACCAATTATTTGACACTGTAATTCTGTAACCTGAATAAAAGGATAAAAGTATTCACAGAGGACGGAAGTAAAATACACACCAAATCCATCCGCTTTTTCTTTTTTTAAAATATGTCTAGATGAGAGCCGTTACATTCATAAATGCTTAAAAAATGGAACCATACTATGATGTTCTTAAAACCTTACAAAATTCGCGAGTACAAAATCGCATACCATTTGAAGTGTCCCAATGAAAGACGATGAAACAGCACTTGTCAACACAAGACTCAATTATTATTTACAAAAGAAAGAAGCAAAGAATTCCAAATTCAAAACATAAAAATCAGAACCAGTCACAACTAACTCAAAGACCAGTTACGTATTTTAGTACCAGGATTTCAATTTCATGAGGACCAGTTCTTCAATTCGCTTGCTTCGATCTAATTTCCTGTCCATTTCTTATTGCTCACAAACAGTTTGTTACTGATCAACGAAACAGACTTCGTTACATTACAAATCTTCATTTAAATTCTAAAAATGTTTCGATTTCTTGTTTCAGCTCAGAGATCCATCGGAAAACGATTCGTGAAACTACTAAAGATAACCTTGATGATGACAAGATGTTACGAAAAATTTAGTCACCATTTCTCTGAAAGAGTTTTTATCAACTGAAAATTCGAAATTGTGATTTATCACTGGTGACCATATAGCAATTGTTGACATCTGAAGAAGTGTTTCAACTTCTTTTAAAATTAAAAAATCCTATAATTCATTAGGGTAGAATTTTGTGATTCCAAAAATAAGCTGCAACATCAAGCATTACCAGTTACCTGGTACACTTCTCTTCCTAAAATTCCTCCCAAATTCGCCCAACATGTATCCACAGCAATTCCAAATCATCACAGTCTACCCAGCAACGCAACAAAAATAAAGAAACCAAAGCACTACTGCCCATTTCCTCCCTCTAAAAATCGCCATCGCCATCATCATCACTATCATTATCATCATCATCAGCATCGCAATCGTCAACATTGCTATCACCTGTACACATCAATACTAAACGCAACATAGGAGAACACTTCGACGTCGCACACAAGACATACTAGACGGTAACCGCTTCACCTGCCGTGTCATTGTTTCTTCTCCCCCTTCTCGCTTTCCAATCCAGTCCCTTTCCTGAATCAATTTCCCTCAGGCAAAACTCTCAAGCAGCAATACACGTTTCCTTATGATGCATCTGTTACCTTATCAGCAGTACTCATCTACCATCACAGCAACAGAGCTTGTTATCGGAAATCGACACCTGGCTCCACCAATTAATTCAGTAACTTCACGTCTAACTCACATCGGTGATAAAGCGAGAGGCAATGAGCACTGATACTACATGTTTACAGCTTAACATCTTATCACCCTTCCAATGAATCCTGTTGTGATCTCGCACTGTTCTCCCATGACTGCTTTAACAGCTTGATAACTTCTGTCCAGATAACAATCATCGTATCCGTATAACACTATCACATCTCCCGGATACACATCAAGGATGATTGAAAGAATGGAAGTAAATGTTGATCGGATAAAGCTTACCTCTTGTTATCTGCGAATCTCAACTAAATACAATCTCTTAATCGATCGCAAAGAGTTTCTAATCAGCATTTCTGAGATATGCATCAGAAAGCAATAAACAAATTGCATTCAGAAGAAAACCAGAACAGAGTATAATGTGAAGCCGATGCTGACTCTTCAACACAAACGAGTGGATGAAAGCATTTTTGCACAAAGTATACACAAATTCCAAGTGAGAGAAGAATTGGTCTTTGCAATTAATTTAAATTTTACATAGAATAGAACTTTAAAAATGACAAGAAATAATGTCCCTGCAACTAACCGATAAGTGTTATTAACCTCTGTTGATGTGCAATCAAGAACGTACGTGAAGCAGGGAGAAAATATTTACTCGGGATGTAGTCTTCTCCCGAACTCCATCCCATTACTTCCCCATTAATAAAATGAAACGATGACGAGAAACCCGACCTCACTTCGCATCCTTTCCAGTTAGCTTAGCTAACACCACTTCAGATTTACGTAAGTTCCGCAACGAACTCCAAGGGGATACGGACGCACACACACACACGGACACGTGTTGCACATAAACGGACACAGTACAACGGGTCACGCACAACGCGATACAAACACACGCACACAGACACGCAACATTCACGGGAAGACGCAGACACACACACAGAGACACCCACACACGCAGATCCACCCGAAGTTGAAAATCAGCACTGCACAAAACATCCAGCAGACACCTCCGTCTGTCTGTCTGTGTCTTGGTGTGTGTGTGTTCTGTGCACGTCTGTGTGTATGCAAAGGATGTCACCGCGACATATTTGCAATCAATTGTTTTCTTTAGCACAGAGGATGACAGACAAATGCAGTTTGCAGTCTGTTGCACACTGCATGCAAACGCGCGGTTCCTCTGCTTGCACCTTCACGCTGCGTGCTGTCGTCGAGGAGGGAGAAGCAAACATTACACTCTTTGCAGCGTATGCCACATTTCAGAGGACGTATAGCTCCAGCTTATGTCGAATGAGAAGAGAATTAACTCGGAATGACCACTGGTCATTTGTTAGGTAGGGAAGCGTCGCAGATAGAAGTCATCCCGGTGGATCCATAGGTGACGTAATCGCATCCACTGTGAGATGGAGAGTGGCTATGATGGAATTTCATCACCTCACCTGGTCCGCACCGTATCACCCTACCTCACCTCGATCCCACCATATCACGCTACTTC
>RCAB01000061.1:76439-210748 GCA_003640385.1 Setaria digitata | reverse complement strand
AAAAAAAAAAAAACTTTAATCGAACTATCATGAGGAAAACTTCATCAAGGGAAAAAAATTCAAGGGAACTCACCATATCCCTGTCTTAGAATCACTTCTGGTGCGATGTACTCAGGAGTACCGCAGAGCTGCTTATCCGTGAACTGCTGTGTATCAGAAATATCTATGCAGTTCTCGCACAACAACGTTGCACGATTCATCAGACCAATTTTTGAAAGTCCAAAATCGGTCAACTTTATATGACCCATTGCCGTTATTAAGAGNTGAAAGTCCAAAATCGGTCAACTTTATATGACCCATTGCCGTTATTAAGAGGCTTCAAATAAAAGCGAAAATTACACGAGAATAAAACTCTAAAGAAAAAAAAAAAACTCTGTAATAATTTGAAATAACAAAAACTAACGACAGCAGCTATTCCTAACCTAAAAGTTTTTCGAATCTTATATCACCGATAGAATGATATTCACACATTAGTTTCAAGAACAAGGTCATCGCTAGAAAACTCTGTGATAATTTGAAGGATGTCAAAAAATTAGCAAAAACTATGCTTCAACCAATGATGCTTATTTGTAGTATTCTGATTTCCATTTAGAGTCAGTATATCATAAATTTTAATCGTCTACACTGCAGAAATTTAACGTTTTCCACTGGGATAATATTTCTGACTCCTTTTGCTGTCATTCCTTTGATTCAAATTTTACTTCGATTCATTGAGCAAGGAAAATAAAAATTTAAAAAGATTATGAAACTTACTTATCAGGTTTTAAATCACGATGTACAATACCGTAAGAGTGAAGATAATCAATAGCAAGAACAGTTTCTGCAATATACAGCCGTGCTGCATCAAGCGGTAATGTCCCAGCCTTTTTCAGTAGAGCTGCGCAATCTCCACCTTCCACATATTCCATTAACATACAGAAATGATGACGCGTCTCGAAAGAACCGTAAAATGATACGACGAATGGATTATCCGTAAATGTCAATATATCCCTCTCAGCGTATACCTAAAGGAAACATCAAATCTGATATCACATTAATATCTGCATTTAATCGCATTCCAATATATTGCTGTGGAAAATCATGCAGATATTTCTTACTTTTCTTACCTGGTTTATTTGATTACGCATTAGTAAGGTTTGTTTTTTCATTCGTTTCAGTGCAAAGCGCTGTCGGGTTTCTTTATGTCGCACCAAATAAACAGCGCCATACGCTCCATTGCTTATCAGCTTAATAATTAAAATTTTACACAAAATTAATATGAGCATGTCGTAATCACTGGGAAATCCGAATCGCGGTATTAATGCAGATTAATTTCATTTTATAAAAGGAAGCTTTGCTTATTAATCACCTAAGTCCAAGTTTTTAATTGATGGTTATTCCACTTTTTCCATAATGTATGCAGATTTTGCAAATCTTAAAACGAAATCTATAAGTCATATCTGAATTCCAAAATATAAATGAAATTCACAAATTAAATTCTATAGGATCCCACATTATACATCACTAATCATAAAAGTAAACCCATGCTGGTTAGCAACAGTAAATCACCTTTAATCTCATTTCCAATAGATACTGAAACTCAAAAAGAATATTTTTACTAACCCGAACTGTTTCATAATCATCTTCAGAAGGTGGGCGTCTTTCACACAATTCACGCTCACCCACCACAGCTAAACGGGTTTCATCATTGAATAGTGATAATGTTATCGAATTTTGCCTTTCCTAAATGAAAAAGTTTTTTTTTTTCATATGGTATACATACGAAACATTATCTTATAAGTCACACTAGGCTCCTTTACTGGCGTGTGTAACTTTCCCACATAACTTACAAAAGACTAATAAAAAAGTAACTAACTAGGAAAAATAACTATGGACTTGCATCCCTTTCTATCATATAAAAACCTTCTTAAGAGGAATGGTACCTTCTGATCTCCAAACATTTAAAAATCATCCATAAACATTAATATTAATAACTACAACTTATAAAAAAGTTAGGAAAAAATCGTGCTACTTTTAAACCACTACAGACAAAACACACCTCCGAAACATCGACTGTCGATTCCGATATCAAATTTTTATTTAAGCCAAGTTTGCCTATGATGTACTGCGGTAAATCAGGAACTCTTGCATCACCTGCACCGAGCTGCTCACGAACTGCTCCTTCTGTTTCTTGCAGCAAGTGGTAGAACTGATCTGGATCGAACTCCTTTAATTACATCGAACATGTTCTTTGCTCAAATTAGATGATGAGAAAATGGACAACAATAAAGGTTAAAAATCCTAAATACGTCGTCTCATTTCTAGTATTCCTCTTTTCCAATAAAATTGTTCAACTTAAACATGAAATAAGAACCGGTTACCAAACATTCTAAGATACGAGCCGGTCGAGAAATTATCATCAGCACATGCTTCACCATCCTTGATAAAAAAGCAAAGCTCTCAGGCGATGTTTTTTCGTGTGCTTCAGCGATAACAGCTTCCAGTCTTTGTGATATTTCTGAGAAGTACGAAGCATTGGTGAGATCATCTTTCGACTTTGCCAGACAATCTGAAAATTCCTTCCATACTGTTATGTTTCGAAAACCTCGTTTTTCCAACGTCGATATATTAGCTTTACACGTATACTACTAGTTCCCTTTGTGAATATGATGTTTTAAACAGCAGCAATGTAACTTTCCTTTAATGATATCAGATTTTTAGTCTCCACTTCACCAAAACAGTATGAAACGAGTAAGACTTTCTATGCCGCAGCAGTGCTTTTAGATAAAAAAAAAAAAAAAAAAAAAAAACCAATGTCAAATTGGTTTAGTGCTAATGACAACTGGTTAGTATTTTTTGATGAATTATTTTTCGACAATCTGAGCATTGTACAGATCTTAGAAACAAGGCCTAAAGTACCACTAGCAATTTCGACAATCTGATGATGAAGAAATCGCGTAGCACCATCCGAGACCAGTCGCACTCTACGATCGCCATCTGAGTTGTCAACAAGCATTGAACGACGACTGATCAGTGAGTTAAGCGAAGTGTTTGGTGAACCATTCGAAGTGTCGTCTAAATACACACCTTCTGGTCGTAATGTAGCATCCAAAGATGAAAGACCAGATAACGGAGCATTTTCATCAATTAACTGACTAAGTCTCTCTTCCATTTGTTTCTTTGCCTAAAAAACAATTGCGTGGAGATACAGAATTCATAGTTTTCAGAACAATTTTTCTTAAACTGATTATAATGAATGGTATGATGGGATGAAAATATGAAAAACTTAATAATTACAAATCTATACTCTACAAATGGAATCATCCAAAAATTATAAATTTATTTTCAAATCTATGGTACGAAAACTGTACCTACCTTTGGAAAACGTTCCTTGTAAATTGTTTTACGAACAACAACATGGCATGCAGAGTTGGAACCAAAATTTACCGAATTTCTATAGCATATGAATTCGATTATAATTTCAAATGGACTCAAAACAATTATAGATTTTATAAAATTATTCATTCGAATGCTCCAAACTGTTTACTGATAGTTGCAGTAAGTGAACACATATAATATTTTTTCTCTTTTCTCTTTTTTTTTTTTACAATATTCGCAATTAAACCATCTTAAACGCATTGTACAAAAAAGAAAAGAAAAAAGAAATTTATAAATTCTCATTTTAATGGTTAATATTCTTCCTAATCTTTGCATTTAAAAAAAAAAAAAAAATCAAACAACCGAATAAGTGGTATAAGCTGCATATAAAGGAGAATTTGTTAGGCCCCTTGACATATGTATAAGGTAATTGATTTTCAGCTTAAAGATTAAACAAGAAGCGCAAAGATCAATAATTTTTTCACACTAAAAAAAACCCGTAAGAAAACATACGTTAAACTGCGAGAACGAGGACGACTTTGCCCCGGAAAATCTTCGTTTGAACCCTCAGCACTGCTAAGTCGGAAATCCGTAAAAAGATCACAGAGTTGTTCTTGAGAAGAATATTCACTCTAAAAGATTTTTTTTTTTTGCAGAAAAAACCTTAACCTAACAAATTGCTACAACTAAATATGTAAAAAAAAAAAAGAAAAATTGCTTCCAATAAAAATTACTTTTTTTGAAAGCATATGTTTTAAGTATTTTTTTTTTTCGAAATAATAAAATGATTACAGAAAAAACAATTCTCATCACGACCGATTTTTGATTCAAAATTCAGTGAGTTGCGTGCACAATTCTTTTATAAAAGCGTAAGACAAAATCTCTCATCCCTCTTCTCTCTAACAATCAATTGTTCACAGAAACTAAAATTTGGACAATAATAAAACTAACTAACCGAGAACGCTGAATTGCTTCCAGGTGTCCCATAGCCGCTTGATGATGGAAGGGATGCAACCGACCAACGTCTATTGTCTTGAGCTGATGCTAAAGGTACAACGCGTGACCCACTTGTTCTGAAAGACTGTAATCTGTAGCATTTTCCGAGTCCAATTTTTTCAGTCTATTAAGTCGAGAATTTTGTAAGCAAAAAATAGACCAAGAAACACAAACCTGAGAGGTACGACTGGATTTGCAGTTTTTCCATGAGGAAAGGAGCATGGTACAACGCGATTAGGTGACCGGCATCTTCGTGCAAGAATAGGTGATGCTGATGCATTCAAACTTCGACGACATCCAAGGCTACTCGCTGATGAGAAAGATGGATGATTTCCATCTTTTTTCTGAAAACTATTACATAAGAACTAGAACTAATAATCATAGATAAGTTGTATTTGAATTTTTTTGAACTAATGAAGCTAAAAGAAAAGCCAATAAAGACAAATTATGTAAATCCGTTCATTAAAGACTAGGAAAGATAAGAAAAAGGAAATGAAAGGGGAATAGTCGTTTTACACGCCTAACTGAGCTTTTAATAGCAAGAGAAAATTACCATCAAAAGTATTTGTTTAAGTACTCTAAAAATCTAATCCAAAAAAAAAAAATTGCAAACTCGAAGACGGACTGAAGACGATTGAATTGATGCAGAAATTTGTGGATCTGAATGGCCCAACGAGGAGTTACGCATTCTCACCAAATTCCCTGATGTTGGAGTATGGTTTGAGCACGATGAATCCATCGATGTTTGACTAAGCATACCTAAAACTTAATATTTAAAACGCACAGTGAAGCATTTATATATTTTGGAGTAGTACCAATCGTAAATCACACCTGCTGTTGCACAATTCTCCACAGGCAAAGACTATATTAAGGGGTGCACAGATATAACTACTCAAAAATTCTATATATATATATATTTTATTCTATTCTATATATATATATATTTTATTCTATTCTATATATATAGAATAAAAAAATTTCTATATATATATATATATATAAATTCTACATATATATATATATATATATATAANTTTTATTCTATTCTATATATATAGAATAAAAAAATTTCTATATATATATATATAAATTCTACATATATATATATATATATATATAGAAATATATATATATCTGTTTTCTCCATTGCTTTTTTGTAGTTAAGACTTCGAAAAATTACAGTCAATAAGAAAATGCAACCTGAACAGTAGAAACCCATTAAATGCTAACAAAAAGAAAAAAAGGTTGCAATGCGAAGCAAGAAAGCGAACATAAATGCAAAAGAGGAGAGAAGTATAAACTTGGGAAAGGGAAATGCTCTTGCATTAAAGAAAAGAATACTTCTCAGTATCATATATCGATTATTAGGAAAAGACAATTTAATTAGCTTCAATGAGGGTAGGGCACAGCTCTATTTCAATCTCAATAAAATTCCCATTTTCATTACGTTCACAATTACTTCACTAAAAAAAAATTTCATTAACACAAAGAGGTGCAAGAGCAAAGCTCCTGTTTTATCACATTATCATTATCTCAATCAATTACATTCGAGAATTATTTGTTGAGCGAATATTTATTTTCTTTCAATATGAAGCCACAATTAAATAAAGCAAGCCATTTCAATAATGTCAGCTGATTTTTCTGATTGCTCCCACTATCGTATGATATTTTTAATACAAAAGTCACCCAAAAATCCAGAAAATAAATGTTAAAGTCCCAAAAAGCTCTCATACTTCGAATAAATATAATAAAGTCTATGCTTTATTGGAATGATTATCATGCACACTTTAAAAAAAATGAAAACTGGTCCAGGTTCATTAGAGATCGATTTTTTTTTTTCCATTTTTAGGCTGCCTGACAACTCAACATCTTCTTACAGGTCAGATAGAATAGAGTGATCTATTGGCTTACACGTGCTTTTTTGTGAATGGGGTTCAGGAATACAGAGCACCGTAAACAAAAAGCATTTTAAACGAAAAAAACACTATATAATTTTTTTTTTTTGATAAGAATAAACCTATCAGAAACGCACGTGCAAGCCAATGGATCACTCTATTCTGTCTGACCTATATGCTGAGTTGTCAGGCAGCTTAAAAATGAAAAAAAAAAAAAAAAAAAAAAAGAAAAAAAAAATCGATTGTCAATAAACAGAAATATCAGAGAACTTTGTGCTCATCATTTGAATGATATCTTTATCAGTACAGTAAGTCTTAAAAATCTGACATTTCACTATTCTGCATCTTCTACAAATTGCACAATAATGAACACAAAACATAACCGCTGCTCAAACAATATTTGATTGTATGAGTCAAAACACAGGTACTTATTTCAAATTTTTGGATCACGAAGCCCTACCAGCTATCTCTTTTTGATTATCATTGACTTATATACATATCAAACTCCAAAACCTTGAACAACTGGGAATTATGCACTCAACATTACGAAATCTTAATTGCTTTGCTTTGAGATCTATATTATCTAAATTCTCTCCTTTTTTGTGAACAAGTTTTATTGAGCTATAAAAAACTGGAAATTTTCACAAATTTATAAACATTCAAGTCGAGTCAGTAATGTTGAGTAGCATAAAGTATCGCACAGTTGCAAGCAAGACTAATCCTAATCTTATTTATAACAATTTTAGTACTAATTCAAACTTTGTTTTTACTACTTCCCAACAAGAAATTTATAACTGATAATACTCAATGATCTAATTGACTTGATGATTTTCTAAATTGGTAGGAGCTATAACAATGGAATGTGCAATTATCAAAAAAAAGAACTTCCAAATACCACGTAATATAAACACTGTGCAGTGAAATAGAACATTAAATCCCAGACTTTTCGTTTTTTTATACTAGAGTTATTCAATTGTGTGACAGACGATAACATTAATTTCAGCCCTAATTTGACCACTACTAGTAAGCAAAACTTTCTTACCGGACAAATGCCTTCCTCGCTTGTGTGTCATTTGCAATAAAAAACGACTTTCTGAATTGTCAGTACTACCCCTGTCGACAGCAGTTTTTATACTTAACGGTATCGCACCTAAAAATTGTTTGATATAGAGACCATCGATTGAATTTTGGTGGATGGATGGTAAGTCTAATTAGGTATGAGAAAAAACAAAAAAAAAAGATAAAACACACCTTTTGAAGATGCAGGTGTTCGAGGCAATTGATGGGATGCTGTTATTTTTTGTCGTGACAAGCGATGTTCTTCATCACATTCTGATGGTGCTCCATAAAAATTGTTCTGAGTTGAAAGTGACCGGATTGGACGAAGCAATATAGGTGAAAGTAACAAAGAATGAGATGAATCAACTGGCGACGACTAAAAATCTTTTAAAAATATCATTCACTGAGCAGCTTTCTGTGATTTTACACTAAGAGAAGTTTAAAATGGAAACAATTAATGCAGTGTGATCCAGAGAGATCTTACTAGTTTCCTTTCATCCTCTTCGAATTTTTATCTTCTTTAGTCTCCAACTGTTCTCTCGTGTTACTTTTTTTAGACGCTTTGTAACTATTATTCAAGTGCAATCATTAAACACCTACGAAAAGATTGTGCTCTCCCTAATAGAGCACACTGCAGAGTTGCTATAAACTCATAATTATTAGATAAGATACCATAAGAGGAACAACAGTCGGTTTCTTCCGGAAAGTAATATGAGTATCGGGAAATCCGGAACACTGTGGTGAACATATTTGTTGCGAACTCTTCTCCGTGCAGCTCTTTTCATGCTCTCCCTGGGAAGTGCTTTTTCCAAGCAATTCATTTAACCAATTGCTATCATCCATTTCACCGATAACACCACTGGGTTTTAAAACAGACTATCTTCAAATCATTAGCCATTACCTGGAAATATAAATGTAGTTAAGCACTCACATTTTGATACAATGAGATAAAAGACCCGTTCTCCAACATCACCATTTTATCTCCAGTGAAAATTTAATGCTTATCGAACATCTCAATTTGCTTGGTTTTTTTTTTTACTATGAAATTAATATTTTTTTATTAAAGTACGAAGATTTAAAAGAATAAAGTTGATTTTAATTTACAATATGAGTGGGAAATCGACACTTCCACATAACGCCGTAAGTTTGAAGTTTGAACTTAACTGCTTTTTCTTTTTAGCTAGACTGACTTCAAGACTACGAAACTAAAATGAAAATCACTATAATGCTAGCTTCCTACAACATATATTTCTATTAATCTCTCACGTAACATAAAGTGTAATATGTGATAAGAAAGAGAACTGCTAGGAAGAAAGGAGTAGGTAACGTTACAGGAGAACAGATTGGTACACAACAAAACAGTGCAATAGTGGTCTCCATCCGTTTAACTACAGAAGGCGAATGATTGACCCATCGATTGACGATAATTAAATGATATGAGCACAGGACGATAACCCTTCATTCCCATCCCATTGATATTATTTCACTCTTACACAGAGGAGTGTGGAAGAAAGTTTTTACAGTTTTGACACTTCAGCATTACAGTTTGCAGAGATGTTAAACGGAGAGACAATAAAATTATCTCCAACAACTAAATGTAGCTTTTCGATACTAGCATTCACCTACCACCTGTAATTACCAATGGAAGGTAAAACACGAATGCCCTAATTAGTGAGGAATACGATAACTTGCATAAACACTCCCCCCTACACACGACCGATCACTCATTGAAAGGGAGATGTTCACAATTTCAAACCAACTTGTCGAAGTATCACATAACCTTGTGCTACTTTAAGAAAGTTTTCTTTGTAACAAACCAACCTCACAGTAGTTAGCTGATTGACTGGTTTCCGTTGGTGAAATGAGGGGAAAACAGCGGTGTATTACTCGTGATGAGGATGGTGGGGTTACTTAATGAGGGTAGTGAAGTTAATTAATGAGGACGATGGGGTTAGTTGATGAGGACAGTAGGGTTGATTAATGAGGACGATGAGGTTAATTAATTAGGACGATGAAGTTGTGTGCACTGTCGAGTTGAAGTAGCATAAGCTACTATAATGTTGTCAAAATATGAAGATGGAAGTCTGGGAGAGTGAAGAAGAATAATTGCAGTTCGGAGGTGAAGAGTCGACTGGAGGGATAATGGCGCATGAAGTATTAGAGCCCAGTGATCGCCGCTATGCTGCCTTGATCAGGGTTTGAATTAGTATCTTGTGTTATGCAGTATTTTATCCAGAAAACAGGAGGTATTCTCTGAATTAATGAATAATTATTCAGTTGCAGGGTGTTACTTGTGGCGGTGGAATTTTAGGCATCATCCTATTTGCACGAAAAACGCGAATGGTATTTTCTCAGTTTTTATGATAAATATAATACAGTTATTGCTGTAGGGTGTGTTGTCCCATATTGTTAGTCTACAGTATTCTTTCACATTCTTCTATTGAAGGACAAGTTATTCATTTTGTGAGCTGTGTTCGTTTGTTTTCAACTTCCAATCAGATTTCATTATGTAGAAGTTACCAGTGTTAAAAATGAATTTTGACGGAAGTCTCTATTTCTTATTCTGCTTTATTGCATCATTTCTAAAGTAGTAATTTTCTTATAATCAGTTAAATATATTATAATTAAATTCCGATTTACTTTCACTTATTTTAGTTCGCGAGGTATGAAAGAGTAGCAGATGTACCACTTGAAGTATATAAAAAAGAAATTCAGCTAAAAGGAATTGTTCGTGCTGTTCACTCAAATGGTTACATGAAAGTGGAGCATATACCGGCTTTCACGATGCCTAAATTTCTTTCTAGAAGAAGACCTATTCAGGTAACATTTCTACCAATCTAATGGTTTCTGATTTCAGTCTCATGGTTATTGCTACATTTTATTGAGAAGGTAGAATAACTGTTCACTGATTGAAATATTTTCGAATTACTTTAGAAAATTGTGTAGCCAGGATTGCTGGACGTACGACTTGCGGGGATTGATGTTTCGGATGCTGGTTCAGAATATCTTGCGAAGGATCTTCGCCTGCGTAGCAGTCAGATACTTTTCTCCGCAATAAAGCCTGTTGAAAACAATAATTGCATCGATGCAGAAGTTTATTTGAGGAAGGTAGGCCTTCTAATTTTTTTCCCCAGGGGTATTCTGATTGTAAAAAGGAGGAGGTTTGCATGATTACATCATTACAAAGTTGCTTCATATATTCTTGTTACAGAAGCGCTTTTTGCAAACAAATTTAAATGTGGATTTGGTGCGAAGAGGTTTTGCACGTGTAATATCGCTGACTAATCCGGAACATCTGGAAACGCTAAAGACCAGTTATCCCTATGCTAGACTGATATCAAAATTGATCTTATCGGAAAAGGTTCTTTTTCGGTATTAGAAATACCAACCAGAGTTGCGGCTTTGAAGATCAAGAACAGAGAAATACTGAAAATTTTGTCAAATCATATCCTTATTTCATATGAAATTCTAATTATATTTCCTATCCATCTTTATCACAGGAGAATTTCCAGATCGCTAATCGTCGAGGATTAGGGTTATGGACTCGTGATACTTGGGCAGAAACAATATTTTCATATCCTGCTGCTTTCAGACAAATTATCATTTCAGCAGGAATAACAAGATTTTTGGTAATTTTAGAACCGGTATAAATTCAGTGCTAAATATGACAGTTTCTAAAAAAGGAAATCAAAGCCAGCTTATGCGACGAATGTTGCAGAACTTTTATCCTTATACTTGGTTGATAGTTTGATGGCAGTGATTAATGCTAAAAATAATGCGTGCTTGGAAAGTTTTCTTAGTCCTTTGCTTTTACCGTTGTAGTGATGTGAAACTCATGATGGCTTCCTTTCGCTGTACTACAAATCGCATTTTATTATATGGAATTCTTATTTACAGGAGTTACAAATATTGCCTAACTAGCCAACAAATATTTATATCGAGTTTCAGGTTGCAGCTGCAGTCGTCGCCAAAGAAATGGCTGTCAGAGGAAGTCATTTATCGAAACAAGCAGTCAGCGTCATCATTGTTTTATATCAGAAAATATGTATAATAATGCAACAATTTGCGGGTGTGTCATTCAGACTAAGTAATGTGATGAAGAAGAGGATTGATAAATTTTCATCAAAATAATTCAATTGTTGTAAATTATAACTTATAATCCAATGCGTAGTTAATCTAACGAGTGTTTCAGACATTGTATTAATTGCCGATGAATTCTATGCATTTGTCTTTTATTTATTCAAATAATTTTCCGTTAATTTAAAAGTTTGTTAAATTTCAAGAATATCAGTTGATGAGGTTCTCTGATGTGTATATGAATAATATATGTGATTTAAGTAAAAAGATTACTGAAGACGATGAAAATAATTCCTTGGACTGGTTCTTTTTGTCATCCTACCTAGTGTACATTTGTGCGCATTCATGCTTATTCGATTTTTCAAAACTTCATGATTTCGCTTACACATGGAATATCTGGGATTTATTCAGATCTTTTCGTTGTTACTTTTGCTTGCTTTGTTCAGAGAAAAAAAAAATCTTTTGAAATCTAGGTTTTAGATGGCTAATTTCGAGAAACTGCTGATGGATGTTGGTCCGAAGGGTCTGGCTCTTATTGCTGGGACTGTAGCGGCCGGTTTTGGCATGAAAGAATCACTTTTTTCTGGTATTTTCGTCTTTTGAAATTTGTCGGAGATTCATTTGTTTTCTGTTCATAATGTCTGCTAAATAGTCACCGGCTATTTCCTAAAAGACACATGACAGTATGAGTTTTCTCGTCCTTCGTTTCCTTTTCAGTGCGCTCTTGTTTTTGTAAGACTTACTTTTCTTCATATTTACTTAGTACCATTAATGCAATATTTGGGATTTACAAATCCGGTTTTAGATCATATTTAAAAGACAATTTGTAGTTGACGCTGGACATAGAGCAATAATGTTCAACAGAATTGGTGGTGTTGGTGATGCTGTCTATAAGGAGGGTTTGCATTTCCGGGTACCGTGGTTCCAGTACCCAATTGTATATGATATTCGTGCTCGCCCTAACCAGATTCGCTCACCAACGGGTAGTAAGGACTTACAGGTTGTTTTTCAACTTTTAATGACATTTTTTCGTGTCGTATTTCAGGTTATTTTTCAACTTTTAATGACATTTTTTTGTGTCGTATTTCAGGTTATTTTTCAACTTTTAATGGCATTTTTTTGTGTCGTATTTACTTCAAGACTTTACAAACTCGTTACATCCTACGGTTGAATCGCTGTAACTTCTTAAATAGTTGCAATTGTTAATCATATTTGCTTCAGCGAATGATAATTATCCATATTTAAACACTCAGATGGTAAACATTGGTCTTCGAGTCTTGTCACGACCCGATCCTTCATCGTTACCGAAAATATATCGAATGCTAGGACAAAATTGGGAAGAAAGGATTTTACCTTCAATCTGCAATGAGGTTTGTCAGTCAGTTTCCAACATTGCATAAAGTACAGTTCGAAAATCGGTAAAATATAAAGGAGCAAATTTTCAATAAGCAGTGGATGTAGCACAGTAGCAAAGATTAGTGTTTGAACTTTCTAGAATTTTATGAAGCCTTATTTAAGAAAAATAAAATCAGTTCCTTGTAAAAAGTTGGTAGGTTGAGTGATTCACAGAAACAAGCCTATTTATTCATAATATTTAGAGAGCTATTAAAGCTGTCAGTAATATTTTGAAAGCATTGAATATCTCTTGGTTGTTTTTCCATTTCATTATCTTATTATTCTTCAAAACTCCTAGATTTATCATGTGTATGGATTGCTTCCCTTTCTAGGTACTCAAAAGTGTTGTAGCAAAGTTCAACGCTTCACAGTTGATAACACAGCGGCAGCAGGTTTCGCTACTTGTTCGCAAAGGTCTCATCGGTCAGTTATTTGTTTAATTCTTTACTTTTTAGCTACCAGTACCGCCCATTAATTGTTAATTAACTGTTAGGTGTTTACTTTTCAATTAGAATTCATTCAAAAATTTGTTTTCTTCATTTTTTTTAAGAGAGAGCACTGGATTTCAACATCATTTTGGATGATGTGGCAATCACCGAGTTGGCTTTTTCACCACAGTACTCCGCTGCTGTAGAAGCGAAACAAGTTGCCGCTCAGGAAGCGCAACGTGCATCTTTTTTGGTCGAAAGAGCAAAACAGCAAAGGCAGGAAAAAATCGTGCAAGCTGAGGGTGAAGCTCAATCTGCCAAACTTGTAAATTTTCGTGGCAGTTTTTTTATTCCTGAAATCGTGCCTTTTAATTTATTTTTTCCTTATTTTTCACTCTTTGACGTCGGTAATCTTGGCGAATCTTAGAATTTTAAAAGTTTTCGCTGTAAAAAACGACGAAAATCACTTAAGTGCAGCTACGAAGACACACACATGAGAACAACAAAATGTGAGTGTTTTTCGGGACTTGTACATAAATTTCTTTTTGCCATATCCTGCAAAAAAAAAAAAACGCTTTTGTGTTGCAAATTGTTTTATCAATCTTTCAGATAGGCGAGGCAATGAGACAAGATCCGGGTTTTTTAAAATTGCGTAAAATTCGTGCTGCTCAAAAAATCTCGAAAACCATATCGGAAGCAGCAAACAACAAAGTTAGCTTTTCTATTCAAAAGAATCCTACATATAAAGTTGGTTTCTGATCAGAACCAGCAATTTTTCATTATCTTTTACGTTGATATCGGTTTTATGGTATGTTTCGAGCTCGATTATATTATGCTTGTTGGGCTGACTAACGCTACGGATTTTATTAACTTATAGGTCTATTTACCATCCGGTGGTCTCATGCTAAATATTGCTGATGAAGATTATCTGAATGTTGATGGTAAAAGCAAGAAACGATAAAACTGGTCGCTGTGAGAAAGTTATAAACACTGATACATGCAATTTTGTTGTTTTTGTTCTTTGATCGTAATTTTGAAAGCTGTTTCATTTTTTCCGGTTTAGATAAAAGTAGTGAATTTTTTTTAACTGCATACTACACAGAATGGTAGTTTTTTTGGTATCACTTGGCATTCTATAAAGTTACATAATGGAAGAAATACAGAATAACGGAAATGAGAGACATTGGGAATTTCACCTATATAGATGGCATCGAGATTTATTCGTGGTTTAATTTAGGACTAAGTTATGGAACTGAATGCGGGTGAGGAAATTTCGGCAAATAAACCTGAGTTCCGCTTCGTATGAAATCAAGATTTGAGATTTCTAACGTTGTTGTGAATTTATTATATGACTGTCCTGATACTTTGCTTTTCAATAAGACTCAAACGAAAGCATTCCTTGATTTTTTTAAGTACACTCCAACATGGCAGCATGCTGACATCAACCTAAAAAATCTCCTTCTCATTTGTTTGCAGAAAATGTATTTTTAAGATTAATGAGTTAATAATCACACTTGGAACTGCTCTTCAGCACTACATTGCGTATTTTATAATAAATCCATATCTTGATACCTGAAAGTTGGAATGGGAACTCATTTGACAGAACCCGAGGCATTTGTCACCAGCAGCTGTTTGTTGTACGCCACTTGCACGACAGCAATTAGTATGATCGGAGTCCTGAGCAGCACATGACAATAAGTTTCGCCCATTGCTTCGAGGACAAGGATCTGAGCCAACAAACATTGCCGTCAGCTGCAATTTGTAGAAAATCTTTTTACTAAATTTTTGTCACATATGTTTTCATACGCCTTGTACTACTGTCATATGCTGATGTGGAAGAGAGTTATGATTATTTGGCATTCCTTGTGATGCAAATTATTTTTCTGGCTCTTCAGTCTATTTTGTGTAACCAAGAGCAACAATGTTTGGAAGTTGCGCATCTGCATATTGAAGTAGTGTTGTTGAAAAAACTTAGATACACTTAATATTAATACAATATGTGCAGGTCGAAGGTCAATTACGTAAAATATATTAAATTAAGTCTTGCATTGTGTATATTAAATATTTTACTGCACACTATTTGCACTCCTCAAACTTTCTTCAGTGTTCATATCTCACGTCTATAATTTGAATATACTGCGTACTCAAGCCCTCATATATGTATGCTTGGCTTTTGAAGTTGTCCTCTTACTTCTTCATCCTAACTGAAGTAACTAATATAAGTAATTATTTGCATCTAAATTGGTCCTACAGGAAAAAGTAATTTCCAAAAGCATAGCCATCATAAAGATAAGACGCTTTCTGGAAGTGTGACGATATCGCAGATTCCTTCCTTAACTGCTTCATGTAATCTTCATGACTTGCCACCCTTATATTAAAGTCACTCTAGAATGGTGAAGATTAATGAAGTTCAATGTTTACGAATAAAAAGTAAACATTTACCACTCTGCGATCGAGAATATCAAAGTTGCATCGTGATTCGCATCTGCTATCGACGCCCTTCTCCTTGCAGCATTTCAAAAATACATCATTAGCACTCTGTAACACGTTCTTACCGTATGGTTATTGAAACTGTGAATAACAACTTTTCAGAACTCTTGCTCATCAGAATCCTAAAATAAAACTATCAAGAAGAATTTTCTCTATGCTCTCTACAGTATTCGAGATTGCTCTTTTAAAGGTGCTTGCTGCATCACAGTTGGTTCAAGAACTATCCTATCGAAGCTACTGCTTGTGATAATCTCTGCACCATAAAATTTCGCATGAAAACCTTTGATTGGGGCGAAACGGTTATTGGAACTGTTAACTGCGATATCTTGGGTCGCTGTGGTTGTTGCGCTGCAGATAATTGTTCTCTGAAAAGTCTTCAATTTACAATAAATTCAGTAGTAGTAATGAGCTTATCAAAGCTCTAGTTTCAACTTATCAGTTTCTATCTTTGGCTCCACTATCTCTATCATAAATTTCAAGTAATTTATATTTCAAATTATTGCTGTAGAGGCTTACAAGTGATAAAGTGATGGTACGAATTGTGGAGGAAGCGGTGGACCCGTAGGCTTTGAAATATTCAATGGTAGTCGATTTGATATAACTGAAACTAGAACTTTTGTTCTGCCAAATTGTTGAATGCCGAATCGTTGTGGTTCCAACAGGTGTTCTTGTTTTTGTCTCACGTTTCCTCCTGTCGCACGCTCTGCAGGCCGTTTGCTGGGCTCGGATTCCCAGGATATGTCGCGCTGATTAGTTACTTCTGAACGATGTCTTGGCTTCGGAAAACTCTTATTTCTTCTATTCATCGATGATGAGCTTCCGTACGAAAAACGAGAGTTGATGCTGGTACTCGAAGAAAGCATATGTTTATCACTATCTATCTTACGAGTTTCATTCAACCCTTTCTGATAGATCATTGATGCAATTGGCAAATCTCGATGTCGCATATCACTTTCATGTCGTAGAATCCGTACATTATTCTGCAACATAAATTAACTTTCATGAAATCAACCAAATTTTCTACCTCTCGTCCTTTTCATCACTTTCACAACTTCATCATCCTTCAACATTTTCACGAATTTTAACGACAAAATAATCCATTAATTAATTATCCTCCTCTTCAACTCCATAGTGCTGTAGCCCATATAATCTCAAAATATAGTAAAATTATGAAAGTGTCAAAGAAATAAAAGTTTCGAAAATTTTGAAAAAAAAAAAAGAGGACTGTGCTAATAAAGCACAAATTATTTAGTGTATAACAAAATACCACAAATTCCTCAGTGTCACATTCTCATGAACAAATTAAAGAAGAAGAAAAAAAACAAACAAACAAGTTCCGAATATCGCTGTTATATTACCTACTCACCTTTCTTATTTTGTCAACTTCCAAAAAAGAGTACCAACCGTATATGAAACTGATTGCACTATTGGCTGTTTCTCAATGATATTTGCATTTGTTAGAATTATCTTCTGCTGTGTAGATGAAAAAAGATCTCGTTGGGAATGTCCTGAAAGATTCTGTGCTTGTATTTGTTGTTCCGAGGACGGTTCCCTTTGAGACTGTCGATTTTGATGTGCTACCGAAGGACTAAGCCATACCTGCTGACCCAATACACCTGCAAAGAGTTTCTGTCGAAATTGTTTGATTTCATTTCATCGAGTCGAACACCTCTATTCAAATGGCTGATAGCTGTGAGTTTGATATTGAAGTGTTCAATTAATTACACCCACTTCTTACTCATTGAATATGAGATTAAAACAAAATAATTAATCATTAGAGGAGGTATTACTTATGAAAGATAAAAGCACCAATTGCATCAAAAACAATACTTGTCAAATCAATAACATATTAAAAAAGTAGAATTTTCGAGACGAATCAATCACTGGGCCATATGATTAAATCTTCGAACACCTCTATTGCAAATGACTGATAGCTGTGAGTTTGATTAATGATTCATGTGCAAGACAATTGTTGTTGAAAATTACCTGATATGATGGAAAGAAAAAGTAGAAACATCCGGGCATCGGCGTCTTGCTTCTCTTTTGGTGCTCCTTTTCAGCAAACTTATGATGATGATAATAATAATAAATAATACTTGGTAATAAGAGTAATAATAACAGTGATAATAATAACAGTAATAGCAATAATAATCTGCCGATCGTTAGTTTTTCACTTAAAATCTTAAAAGACAAAATGAATTGAAAGTTTGCATTAATAGTAGAACTAGAACTGGTTAAAGCTATTACTTCCAGAACATTGCTTCTTACCAAAGCAATAATTTCCAAACTTTTAGACTTGAATTATTAGGAAAGCAACTTGTTTTTGCTAATAAGAAAGATCAACAAAGCATAGCCAGCTTAATGCAATTCACCTTTCTTACACTTCCGAACTAAAATGATAGCAGCAGTAGTTTGCTGTTTTCGGTTGAATGTGCTGATCGTCGAAGGTGAACTTAAGTAGATTTTCGCCTCCTCATGCCACCCTTAATAAGCACCCGTAAAACGTGTTTTTCCGTCGTGTAATTAATTTGTTTGCAAGTATCTTCCATGCGTATCAACTGTTATCTTCAACATACCCGTACACTATTTCACTTCTTCCTACTTTCCCTCCATTAGTTTAGTTTGTTTTGATTTTTAAAAGGAAACTATTACTCAGCTACTGTGTATATGCACTCAAATCTGCTTCCCTTTTCCTCTGTCACATTTCATTGCCTAATAGCTTCAACAAGCTGAGTGAAATTCATGCTACTCACCGCAAAGAAACAGGTTAAGTTCTCTACCTACCTCTGGTGGCTAACCTTGAAATTAGTTTTATCGTTGAAATTCACAATGGTGATACACGTTATGCATCGTCAATTCTTAAAATGCTAAGATAAATGTTCTTCTTTATGGGTTATGATCAAGTGATTATGAAAAATACTTTGAGATTACTTTACAGGGTGGAATTACTGAAATGATCTGAAGAGATGTAGAGTGGAAAGACCAATCTTTGCGATATTTAATTATCTCATTAATTTATGTAGCAATTTACAAAAGAATGCAAAGCATAAATGAAGATTCAATGCTTAGCACATACGAAGTTTCATGAAATATTTTATTTTATAAATGAATATGAAAGAAGATTTCGCTAACTTTCTTCTTGAGTTCTGCGAACGCATTCAGCAACTTTCTTTTTAAATGCTGAGTAATTTTCACGAAGCATTTTCTGAAATATTTTGGAAAATTGATTTCCGAGGTATTTAGTCATTTAGCTGAACTATAACTAATTGTCGTGTTCATGTAGAATCTTGAAATGGAAATATCGGAGCAAGGAGTGGTAATCCGGAAATAGCTAAAGTGAAACAGATAAATACAACCGGATATCAATTAACAGTTCTATGACGAAACATGAAACTGATGGAATTCCGGACATACAGCAGCATCAACATTAGCAGGTGACTCGTAATTGGGATCCGCAAGCATCGATATAACAGACAGCAAAATGGTCTCCACAGTATGAACCGGTAGCCATCGTTCTTCTGGTCTCTCATAACCGTAACGGTCATCACCTGGTTCATGAAGGATGGATATGCAAACATTGCCGTCGACATCTACTGAAATTGTGTAAGATGATCGAAGCGATCCATTCACTAATTAGCCGTTCAAATTAACAAATTCAGACTGAAATTAGTGCTTTAAAATTTGCTCGTCAAATAATTTCCTAATTTATCTAACAGTCAACTTTTTGGCGCATACTGTTTGGATGCCAAATTTTAGATATGAAACGCATTTTTGGCGGCCGTTGCGGATAATCTGTAGGAAAATCAAGTATAGCACGAAATACTCCACCTTCGCTGAAACTTTCTCATTTATTATCAGTGATAATTTTGATTATCATTAAATTAATACATACCAAAGTAAACTTTCAAAAGAGCGAATTGTCTGAAGGATTAAGTGAAATGAATAATTGATAAATGAAGGAGAAATCAGAACCATTTCGAAGGAAGAGAAAATAGCCAAGAGAATGTTAAGAATAATTTACTACGGAGTATCTGCTGGCCCCAGTACTACAACTTCCCATTTGTAAATGTCTTCAACGTCACCACGAAGACCAGCTGAGAATCCTTCCACTGGCGAACGTTTCAGATCTTCAAGAAAAAAAAGAAAAAAGAAATTAAAACCTGATTTTACTGGATTTTCAAATCATTTTTCATCTTTACTCAACGTACAATAAATCAACATATTTAGTAAAAAGTTATTCGAAATAAAACCAATGACTTGTATACTTCCTAAGATTAGCAAGGATGAAAAATGAAACAAAAAAGTCATAATCATAGCAGCCAATGAAGAATTATTTTTTCTCATAAGAAATTATACATTAGAAATGAAAGTTTGAAACTTTTAGAAACGATTTAGAGATTGAGAAATTTGGCCTTTTAAATATTTTTAAAATTTATCTAAAGCATTTTTCTTCCTTAAATTTAAGGTTTCGAGATTTCGGTAGGCTTATCATTTGAGTAGAAATCTTAAAAAGAAAGCCTTGAAGCTGTCTTTTCAATAGAAGTGCCGATTGAGATGTAGAACTGGCACTCATCCTGAGTATATTCAGCCGTCCTCCAATCTATCTAATTAACAAATGTCACATGTCACACCAATCCACAACTTTTGATCCATTGCAAATGCAAATTCAAATTTTCCTCATCAAAGCAATACTTACTATCATGATAAGAATTGATTAATGAAATTGGGATGATTGGCAGTGATATGTTAGCATAATCAAAACGAATTCGTCCTTAAGTATTGACTGATAACTGGGATGAAATCAAATACAGAAAAAATTGTCAATACGGTGAAAAGTGTGATTATTGTCCATTAATATTAGTTAATTATATTATAGGACTTGGGTTTAAATCATTTTTCTTTTTCTCGAAAGAAATTGTTCTCGAGTCAATAACGATAGAATGTTTTCTATGTTTTATAAGAATTATTCAAAAATCAACAACGCGTCTTTTCACGTTTGGCAATGACTATTCAAGAATCAGCAACGTACGCGTAAACGTTGATATCCTCTGCTTTTTGATTTCTTTGAAGTTCTATTTGATTCGATCTATTCTAATAGATCGTTATATTGTAACATTAAGCACGTCACGTCAAATACGTCTTGATAGATATCCGTATTTTACTCTTGCAGAAAAGAGCACAGCGGTAAAATATTACCGAAAGAAGGAAAAGAAAGAGTGAAACAATGGAAAAAGAAAATGGGAGAGGAGGAGAGAAGAAGAGAAAGAAAAGGTTGTACAGCAAGCATACAGGTGTTACCGTTTGCTGAATGGACGCTAGGAAGTGGTAGCTACGCGTAAGTTGGCTCACGTAGCGTGTCGATTCCTATCAACATTAGAAGATATCACGGCTCCCTTAGCGTGTTACTTCCGGTTCAGAATGCTTCCGTGAGGTTACCTACGTGTTACCTCAGACTGCAATGCATTCGTAAGGTATACTTAACGTATTACCTTAGGGCCGTAATGAATTTCCCTCTAAAACGTCATCGATCCGTTGTTACTTAGCAGCGCAAATTCGCTACTTTCCTTGTAGTGGGAGGGAGAAGTTGTAGTTGTATTCCACCTCCACCAAATATGCAAACTTTTCCTGGATTTCAGCAATTTCCGCTCCTTCCATTTGATGGAAGACTCCAACCTTTCATCGAGCTAATTGCTAATTGCTGCTCTTTCCATTTATTGCCTTCTTTTTTCCTTTCTTTTGCATGTTAATTTCCTTGCATAGTTGTATTCACGTAGCATACCAGTATTCTGAATTTCCGGATAGGGTTGGTCGTCACACCTCGAGCTAGCACTCACCTCACTCTTGCATCTTGCTGTCGTGTTTCATGCATTGCACATCATGCAAGTAGAGGTTGGATTCACCGGGAAAATGTGTTATCACATCCTGAAAGCTTCGATGATCATTAATAAAGCATAGTTGGTTGCAGCTGCAGGCATGTTACTTTCACTGCACTCGTGTCTTCACGCATCACTGTCATCATCACTGCTTTTAAAATTGTTTTGAAAACAAATGAAAAAAAACGCATTATGCAGAAATCGTTGGTAATCAGTACTTCACTCCTGGCTCGTATCGCAGAAAGATCGCTTTTCGCAATCACTATGGATAGTACTGTTGCAACTTATCAAACATATAGTACTACAACAGCGAAACTGTTAACCAACGATAATTCTAGCGCAGTTATTGAGGTTTTATATTTTTTGTTTAAAGAAAAATTATACTGAGTATTGTTGTCACGAAAGAATGTATTAGCTCTGATAACAGTGATTTTTTTTTTTTTTTGGATCACATAAGGCATGCGAAAATAGTTGAACTTTTAACCTTTGTGTTTCTGATATATTTTTAGTGACTTCCGCTAATTTATGAAACTAATTTTTGATGTTTCACAAAAAAAAAAATGTTTCAGAAATGTGTTTTCAAACCTAAGAAAGTTCTGATCCTATCGAAATTAACACGACTGGAATATGAGAGGCAAACTCATCCATCTCTTGACGAAACACAACTTAAAAAAGCGGTAAAATCCATCTATGCGTCCTTTCCCGCTTCTCTCATTTCCCTTCATATTTGAGGAACTGTGTTATTGTTTTGCTCACCAGTAAGAGGTGACTTTTGCTTTTAAAGTTGCATTCTTTTAAGCTAACACGACGAGGATCCAACTATGAAAGGCTTCGAAAGCGGTACGACGAGCACTATCAATTTTTGAATGTGATTATAGCTGAATTAAGGTCTGCAGAATGCTTCTCAGCTAAGACTTAACCTTCAAACAACCCTTGTATCACCATTAACTATGACTAGGAAAGCGATGTGACAAGTAATTTATGTGAAAGAATTTGGTAGGTGCATTGCGTGATTATCCTTTAGCAGTGTATTACTTCGTTTCAGAGCTTATGGTATCGAAACTCGAACTGTGCAAAGATTCGACTATAATGATGCCACAGTTTCATGGGCTGATGCTGTATTTTCTGCGGGCGGTGATGGTACCTTTCTTAACGCAGCTTCAAGAATTTTATCAACGGAAAAACCACTCATAGGAATAAATACGGATCCGAAAGGGTTGGAGTTTTATAATTTTTTTGTAAAATATTCTTAAATGTTATACTAGATAACTTATTTATAACATTTAACTTATAAAGTAGTTATTCTCTTCACATGACATTTCCAGAACTTCAACTTTGTAAATCATTTTGTTCCTTATGAGGTGATGATTGTTAGTCCAGGTAAATAGATTAAGGATTTTCTGGATGAAGAAGTCACATCAAATGATTCTGTATTTTGCTAGCAGTACGTGGTATGTTTACGTAGCTTTTTGACTTTGTCATCTTTAGATCATATCACAAACAATAGTATTTCTTTTAGCTCAGAAGGACACCTCTGTTTGCTGAAGAAATTGTCACACGAGTATTTCAGAGATGCCTTAAAACGACTGCTTACCGGTGACTTCAAGTATGCCAAATAAATATTTTTTGATAAACAGTATTCGATTCATATTAAATCCAGATATCTTGTTTTTCACACGTTAATTGTTTCCTATTTATTTCAGCGTTAATTTTCTCCGTAATGTGTAATAAGCAAAGAAGTTATAGCTTAAGACTGACTGATATAAATTGAGTAAAACACAAGCGGACAAAGTATGTGTAATATTTCTGAAATCATAAGTTCTGAACATTAATTACATTTCATGCAAATGTTAGTTTCAGATGGTTATATCGGCAACGTATACGTGTACGACTGGAAGGCGATGTGAGAAATACCGAACCATTTTATTTACACAATGAACAGCTTCACTTTCAAAACCCTGAAAAACAGTATGATTTATCAATATTCTACGGAGTCCGTTCTATTTTTGTCATATTTTCTCATTGAGATTTTTTCCGAAGTTGGTATTTCATATTTTCATATCTGGAATCTAACGTGATGTGCTGATATGCAACCACTTTAAAATGTTTTTGATTGAAATACTTAATTTTCAATACAAGTATCAGGAAAGTAATGAAGTCGAAGGCGAATTTGGAAAATTCTGATGATCTTGTGAATGTGCTGCCGGATCCAGCTTTAAATGATGTTTTTATCGGGGAGAGCTTGTCATCACGTGTTTCCTACTATGAAATTCAGTGCGATGAAGGTGAAGCGGTGAAGCAGAAAAGTAGTGGTGTTGTCGTATGTACAGGTTCGATTTTTACAGGTTCGATGTCTTCGAACTTCTTACATCATGATGTAAACAAGCATTTGTGTTCGAAATCTTAAACTTCTGGACTTTCTCAAGATGTAAGATTCCAAAACAAAAATCAATGGTCTTTTTGGAGTTTCAAAATTTTCTGAAGACGTGGCAATATTTAAAGTTGAGAAAAAGCTATATAAGAAGCTATACACCAAGCGAAATAATGCTGGTGTCTTCCAAATTTTTCTTTTCAAAATATTTTGTCTCAGTATCAGATTGTCCATTCATTATATTTTCTGGTATGCTAATTACTGCTTTTATGATTTATATGAAAAAGAGCAAAAATAGGATCTGGTTCAACTTCATGGTATTTCAATATAAACAAAATGACTGAGCACTGCGTATCTGATGTGCTGAATATCGCTTCACAAGAGATCGGATGTGGGACATTAACAGAGGACAAATCATTTATCAGAAGGATTCGTGACATATATAACAGTCGTTTATTGTTCACTCCAGACTGTGAAAGTAATTTCTTCATGTATCTGTTTTTCTAAAGCAAAACAATGAAGATTTTTGCTGGATCTTACTTTTTAGTCTTGGTTTTACATTTTATGTACTCCTTTATTTATGCAGATATGGCTTATTGTGTTCGCAATCCAATATACAACGCAACTTACCCCGAATTCCCACCACGCGGACTAGTAAAGCGTTTGCGACTGCGTTCACGTTGTTATGATGCACACCTGGTTATTGATGGTCGTGTTGCTTACAAATTTAACGATGGTGCTGAAGCAGTCCTCGAAGTCCTTTTTTCTCTTCTTTTCCAAGTTATTAATAAAACATTCTTATCCAAAACAAAATATCGACTCTAGGAACAATTTCTTTTGGCAGTTGCTAGATCGTTTACATAATGTAGGTAATAATTGTTAGTTAATTTAATCAAACTTATCGCAGAATCATTTAAACTTCGAATTCGAGACATTTGTTTTTCTCTTGTAGTACTGTACAGATTTAATCATCATTCTAAAGAGTGGAAAAACAGTAACTGGTGCTTCCAAGAGTGCGTAATACTTTATAGAAAAAATAGTCACTGGGCTTAGCATTATAGAATCCAATGTTACGCTAGAATTACGTCCTAAAGTAATAACCACTTCTTTCCTCACATTAATAGATATAAAATATTCTATACCAACGATAAAAATTTCTGTTGATAAAGAATTACAGTTGCTTCTCGTTCGATCTGAAAATTTCCGAAGTTTCACGCGCTTTTTCCTTTTTTCTTCATTTAATAAAGGATTTACAGGTCCATCCCGACTATGCACTGAAAACAGTTGTATTTCGATGAGAACTCCTCGGTATGTGGTTACTTCCGTCGTTTTACCATATTTCAGTTGTGTCAATAGCACACATTCAACCCATACTATTCAGATCCTTCCGGGATATATTTTGCTGCAATTTAATCGTCTTTCTGTAGCAGGTTGTTAAAATCTTCAAGACTTCGTAGTCGTTCTTTGTTTCTGTTTCTCTAGAGTCACTGTAATGCTCTTGCTGTCGTAATTGCTGTGCAGGTACTTCGTACCATAACACTTCGAACTGCAGGCAAAGTGCTCTTGTTTCACTACGGTATCCCATAGCTACTCAAATCACAATCATTTTCCACTGTGCCGTTATATATATTACTAATGTCTTTTATTCTGTATGAATTATAATGACTTCGTTAGAAGCAGAGTATTTCTCTAACAAAACTTCTATAGGTTTATTTACTGGGACGACAGCACGCACTCTAATATCCCAGATTTTTGTTGGAATTAAGTAAATGATATATGGAACAATATATGAAAATATAAACAACACATAAAACTAAGCGACAGCGAGGAAAAATTTTAGTGGAGAATGTCCATTGTCTTTCGTATTTGGGTTAATTCTTGGAAACAGCAAACATAAGTTCTGGACGATTTTGTGGTAAATGATTTCTGGGACGGTAGCAAGTCATGACGAGTGATCAATTTCAGAACCCGTACCGAAGAATGTGCCACCATCTGGATCGTTATCGGTTGGAAGAACATCCGGAGGTGATTCCTGCGCAGAGAATAACTGAAAATAAAAGTGAAACTCGTTATGAACGGGACTACATTATTGTATTGGTCCTTCAAGTCTATGTTTTCAGAAAGAACAGGCATATTTCAAATATGCGATGGAAAAATACCTCATCGGGATCTAGGAGATCGGGTGGTACTTCTTGCATCTGCACTGAAGGAGCATGACGAATTTGTCTCAGATGATCTAAGACTTCTTGTTTTAAGGCAGTGATGTACTAAAGTAAAAGGATGAGATTTTTAAGATGAGCAAAGAGCTGCGTTTAATGACAAAAGTGAATAACAATTCTCGCTGTCACAGATTTTCTGGTCTTATCTAATCACTTTTAAAAAATCTGACGTATTTAATTAGAACAGACTTCCTTGGTATTTTGATTCTCCTGCCTCTTGGCCAACGTCGGCCTTAGCGTAAATTCGGGAGCAAAAAACTGCAGGTATTCTGAAACAAGTATTTTAAATAGTGTTCTCAAAATCTGGGTATTATCCGACACTGTTGAAAGCCAAAAGAAATTTCGATGAGTGAGTAATGTTACCAGTATTATTTGGGATTTCATCTGGTATTTCGTCTTTCTTACCAACCAAAATTGCAGTTTCGTATGTCCAACATCGTGCAACATTGCGTAATGTATATCCACCACCACCAACTGCAAGCATTGGTATTCCCAGACTACGTACAAAATCTACACATTCCCTAAAACAGGATCATCATCCAACAGTAACGCCATTCGATTAAAACTAGAACCAAAGTACTGTGAGGAGAGGGGGTATATATGTGATCAGAAATTGAGGACAACGAACCCGTGACCCGAAAAGCTCAGATTAAAACAACCCAAGCGGTCACATCCCAATGAATCCGCTCCACACTGCAGTACAATAACCGAAGGATTGAAACAATCAATGACTGCTCGCACCACAGGTTTGAATAAAGAGTGGTAATCTGAAATGTTAATTCCACGGTCAAATCAACCTGTTCCAATCAATTTTTTATGAAACTTTTTGAATGGAAAGAATTAAAGGAAATTCACGCAGATAATAAGTATAAACAAGATCAAGTCTATATTATATGAGATTAATAGTTATACTTTCATCGTCCATTCCTTCCTTCATAGGAACATTCACAGCATAATAACGACCCGTATCCTGTCCAACATCATACATGTCCCCTGTTCCTGGGAAAAAGTAATTACCATACTTGTGGAATGAAACAGTCATTACTCTATCAGTCAAATAGAATGCCTCCTGAAAATGTTGTTCTTGCGTAAATTAAACAGAGGGCAGAAAAATTAACAAAACCAAAAGATAGAAAACCGAATGAAGATTCCTTTTTTCTTTTTTCTATTAGTTAGTAAGGAGAGAGTACCTGAACTCCATCGCCGTGATGTATATCAATATCAATATAAAGTACTCGAGAATGATATTTAAGCAACTCCAAGATTCCAATAACAATGTCATTTACATAACAAAATCCTGAAGCCTCACGTTTTTTAGCATGGTGAAGGCCACCACTCCAATTAATAGCGATATCACTCAAGCCATGATTCAGACGCGCAACACCTGGAAAACTCATCATTTACCAGTGCATTAAAGTTCCCCCAAAAAATAATGATTTGCTTCCCTTAGCCAAAAAAAGCATTTGTATTTATACATATCGCACTTAAAAAAAATACCACTAAGCGTAGCACCGGTGTAAATGGAACAAAATTCAAAAATCCCATCGAAGATTGGGCAGTCTTCACCGATATTGTACTGTGAAAAAAGATTTTCATACTGATCAGCTGTACGAGGTGACACTCGCTGCAGGAAGTCCACATAATCTCTATAAATATGAAATCAAAACTGCAAGCTAATTTTTCTACAAATTGACATATCCACTAAACTAGATTTCAAAAAATTTTTGTTTTACACTTGAATTTAATTTATTTACAAGCATCCAACAGGACAGTAGAAACGGAATGGCTTCTCGCACGTCGCGTGATCACTACAACTACGGGATATCAAATTCATGAAAAACTGGAACGCTGGTATTTCCACAACTGTACTAGTGCTGTAATCGAAATGAGATCAGGCTAGCTCTGCAGCAGATAAAGTAAAAAATAAGGAGAAGGATCAGTCTTGATTCCCAGCTGGCTTGCTAAATTTGCTTTTGTTTCATCATATAAAGAGCTGTAGTATCAGTTAGGATAAAATCAAACACCAACAGTCAGGAAATTTTGTGTTGCAATAGAACTTTTGACCTAGATAAAAAAAACTGTAGCTTAGGTAAACACCACCATGTAAGAGCTAAATTTTAGTACAAAAAAGTGATAGTGGTTCACAGGAAATCGCTTACTTCGAATGGAACCGCTCAATCTCGATTGCAGATGCACGCGGTGGTGTGAGTACAAGCATCTCTTTGTGTAAACCATAATTAACAACCAAACTGTGCAAGGCAGCCAAACGCTGCGGCTTCATTGGATGTCTCGAACCATAATGAAAATTTGGGACATCGTGATGGAAATAATAACATACCTCTCGTTTCCCAGCCATATCTCTTGTCTTCCTCTCACTGCAACCCCAGGCATCTAGTCTAAAAACAAATCATCCCAGCACTTGAGAATCGACCACTGTTTAATCGAGCTATATTCAGACTTCTACAACTGTAGAGAAAGGACGCCATCAAAAATACTTCATCTGAATCACTATAACCTTCAACCTCTACCAAAACTTTTCCAATCTTAATCAGCTGGAAGATAACCACATCTTACACCACTCAATCATTTGGTACTCAAACTGCCACTAAAAATAGATGTGATTTAGTAACACTGTGATATGATTTAAAATGTGGGAACGAGTTCTTAATGAAATGATATTCGATTTAGATTTCAACAACACAATTTTAAGCTATAATAGAAAAATCAGAAAAGAAAAGTGCAATACGACAAATATGAACATACACAATCAAGAGAATATAATCTTACAAAGCTTCATAAATGGTCCGTAAAACAATACGATTAAAACGATTATTTATACAAAGTATCAAATTACTGTCTTGAAAACGTATGCATTTCGGAAGAGAATATCGCAGAAAATGACTGAAATGCATTTCCCACTGGAAGGAAAACAACACAAAGTTCCTTCACACAATCCAATTAATGCATGAGAACAACCCGCTTATATGATGCTGGATCCTTAGCCAGAATCTTTATCCAGGTCATGAATTATTCAAGAGTTAAAAAATATGGCTATGTTTCAAATAGCGAAATTTGGACTCTGTCCGAGCACGCTTGTCATAAGATTTTTCGACTAAAAAGATATTAATAAAGAAAAGCGTAGGGATTACTTTCCTGATGAAAACGTAATGTGCACGCAAGCACTGATTAAATGATAAGTTGGTAAAATAGTTTTACAATGTGACAATATGTCCCGTGCGATATATAAAAATATTCCACTGGTTATAAGGCTTTTGTGACTGTTACAGCATTTAATGCAGTGGGCACATGGTAAGTACGATGAGGTGATGAGGATGAGGACGGATAGGAAGGGGATGATGACGAAGATGGCTGAGAATAGAGTTCAGCAAGAAGCTGAGCTAATGCTGAACTACTCTCTACACGTGATAATGACAACCAACTAAGCAAACGCTCGTGTCGACGAAGGAGCCTGAAAAGTCTAAATTATCAAATTGTAAGGTCGACGAAGACAGAATGACATTTAAGAGAGAACTGTACTGATGGTAAAACTGAGTAACAAATAATGGAGCTGTTAAGTTAAAACGATGAAAAAAGAAACAAAAATGAAATCCTCTCACACCTTTACAAAATTTGAAAAGGAATCAAGATAAAATTGAACAAGAGCAAAGAAAAGGAAAAGATTACCGTCTTCCATCGTTTGAATAACGAGCCAAATTCCTCAGAATAAGACAACTAGTCAAACGGATGCTCTTTGTTACGGGTCCTTCTGGATCATCCTATAAGTTTTCAGCGCATATGAAGAATATATGCACTTGAAAAGTTCTAACCATTACATTCACACAATGTGATTTTACAATATCTATCAGAAGAGACTACAAAAAAGGGGTGAAATATCCGGAAAAATAATATACCGTGATATCCCGAGGAAGATAATTGAAAGCATGTCGTCGAATAGCTTCAACAGCTGCATTCTTTGAATATCCTGGGTGCTGCACAATTTCGCGAGGTCTTTCAGGATTAACTGGTCCTAAAGGTAAGCCGTGGCCTGTAATAAAAAATGATTTTAAAAAGGAATAAAATTAAGCAACCTTGCAAAATTTTCCTTTGCTTCACTTCATTTGCTTTAATTAAAAAAATCTTAAATATAGTAAACAACCTTCTTTCCGTCTTTTGGCTGCAGCTTTTAAAGCAACTTCATTACAGTGATGATCTTGTAAATGCGTCACCATTGACCATTTGGCACGCACTGTTGAATCACAACGCGGCCAATGGCACTGTATGCTGTGATCATCGCCAACATGTTCTTTGGTGCAGTGATAAAGCACAAAAGACGCAGATGGAAAATGCCTAAATGAATTCAAGAAAAAAGCAGAACTCAAAAAATAGCGAGCAAACTTTTATCCAATAAGTTTTAATCCAGATATTGGGCTCATTACTAGAATTTCTAAAGATGGTAAGAAATGGAAATGATTTATAAACAGGAAATAATATATCATAAAAAAGAGTTGTTCTATTTACTTTCCGCATCCGTTCCATTCACACAAGTAATCGTCACTGTCAGCTGTAGATGTGGTTGGTCGACTGCTAGAACACACTGATACTCGGCGCCGTTTGGCAGAAACTGGAGAACAAGGTGTAGAGGCATATGATTTCAGTGAATCACAATCATCGTCACGAATACTTGCTGCCGATGTTGAAGGCAGTATCATTTGAGTATCAGCAACTGTTTTAGGGACGTTCATCACCGGTTTTACCTAACATTGCTTTAAATTATGCACTGTATTTAAGAACTATGTAAAGTTCAACCAGGAGGTATAATCAGTGAGCAACATTACAGAATTTATTCCTTCCAGATGGTTTTTAAAGCCACATATGAAATAACTACATCATTATGGTGTGAAATTGGTTCCGGCCAATTTGAATTGAAAGAATACTTTGTTACAGTGTTATTAGGAGCTTTTCAAAATTTAAGCACAAGTAATTAAACATTCTGACAGTTCACATAAATAACGAAAGGTATTTTTCAAGTGAAAGCTTACTAAAAGAATATTCAGGTATTTCTTTTCTTCCATACTTAATGAACATAAAAAAATTACTTCTTTAGTGCCTGAAGATGGATTCCCGTTCAATACTTGACCGAAAGCGCTTCCGGGAGACTGTCCAAGATCACTATCAAATCCATTTACCACGCCTTCATTATTTGTAGTTCGACTATCACAAATCCCGTTGATACGTCTTGCAACGGCACTTTTGGATTGTACTTGATTAAGCATCTGCAACTCAGTCAACGACAATACAACATTACAGCCAATTTGTTCCAAGCTAACAGTGGGAGAAAGTTCTGTAATTAACTCCTCCCCTTCATAAAATCCTGACATTTACGTACAAAACTGACATTCTGAATTAATGATTTGAATTAAAATTTTCGTGGTAGCAGATATGCATGATCAACTAACCTGAGAAACACCAACTTTTTCGTCCACAGTGTTTATAGCTGCTCGAGAATTTTCTACACGCAAAATTTTTGTTTCATGACGTTGCTCCAATATGAAGTCATGCACTTCAATTGCCGTTCGACAAGCCTCCAATTGCAATTATATATTAGGAACTCAGGAAAATGCGATTAAGCTCTCTTCCCGCAATATCTGCCACAATTAAGCTCCAAAAAAATGTAGTAGCAGCGATTCTAGCAACACAAGGATTGTTCAAAATTGTTGGCGCATTCATATTATCTGTTAGCATTTTCAGCACAATCAAAAAAGAAAAATTACACTTTTTGGCACCTGATATATATTCTAAAACAATTTAGATATCAATCTATGCTGTATACTTATATCACAATTATCCTTACCTGATGACCAACTGACGAGCTGGTTGACGGCTGTACATTGGCTAAATGAGAGGAATTGGAATGCATCACATCTTCTGAAAGATTTGATGCTGGTACAATTGCTGCTATGCTGCCAGCTGTTTCATTTAGTGGTCTGTAAAACAACAATGTTACAATATAAATACAGATATGTAATAATTACGTGATGTGTTAGATTCCAAAACTTGAAAAAATTTGTAAAGAATAGAATACTTCTTGTCATTAGTAGTCACCACGGTAACCGTAGCATGACCGTTCAATATTGCTGGAGTATTCGTGTTATCTGTTAACATTTTCTGCACAAGTGGATGATTCGCTACCAGAGATGTATGAGAATCAGTGTTTGTTGAGACTGCAAAATTGTTTTGCGAAATAACTTGTCAGTAATACTGGAATTTAAGTTTCAAATAGTCAAGAGAATTGTTCGCCAAAATAAGCCAGCTCTAAGAAGATCGAAAACTAAACTTGCCGGCAAGATTTTCATGATTACCCATGTTTGGATTCAATCGACACATCCTTATATTTTCAAAAACAGGCATGTTGCTACCAGACGATGACTGAACTCGAAGTACAACATTAGGATATACCGCTCTGAATTAAGAAAATTATATTTTTGATAAAGCAATAATCTTAAATCTACTCCACTGCCAGTATCTCCAGAAAAATATCTTACCAACTAACTATCCAGGAAATAAAACGAAACAAACCTCATAATATTGGTGAAAGTTTGGACAGAACCCGAGAGGGCTCCATAACGATGTCGAAGGTCATCAACATAGCTTGCGTATAATTCTCCCCGAGGCACTACACTGCCCATCTCAAAAACACAGTTCATCCGAATCCACTTTGCAGTCAACTGTTCAACCTGCAAAAATAATGCTTATATGTTAAACTGTTATTAATGATAGAATTAATGCAATTTCAATCGGCACAATAGACTGGTACAGAGCACAAACAAAAGTTTTGGACTAAACCTTGGAATCTCCAATTACTGGCGTTGAGGTGCTGGCAGCACCACGCGGAGTTGCCAATCTAGACGAATAATTTGTGGAATGTGTCGATGTTACAAAAGAGGTCGGCCTGACTGTCTGGAATAATTATTTTTTAATTTCTATTCTCAACATAAACAAAAACTTTATAGCTAGGAGTTATTAAATCTCCTAAAAATGCAAAAATAAAAATAAAAATACCTGGTTTTGAGATATTGGTATATTCTGAGGAGGTGGAGGAGCAAGCTGTGAAGGGCCATGGAACTCCACCACTTTCATGCCGATTAATCCGGATGGACCAAAAGAAACTGCTTCAACTGTCGCTAAAGATACCAATGTATCAATTGCATGAGGAAAACGAGATAACTGGTAACAGGCAGTTGCTCCCAGTTCGGAGATCTAAAAATTAAATGAAATAACAAAATATTAAAAAGAGTGCACATTGGAGAATAGTCTACGTCTCTTACAATAGTTAAAAAATTCTTAAAACCAAGCAGCTACCCGAAAGATTTTAAAACAAAGCACATCTGACAAGCTACAAACTGCATGAAGCTGAGCGGCCAAATAAAGTACGGAAGGTAGCAGAACATGCCTGATATAGAGATTCCAGAGTATAAACACACATCATAATATCCTTGACTGAAATCACGGTAAATATTTTAGACAAAATACGATGATCAAGAAATTCACAAATAAGAGATTCATTACGCTCATTATTGCACAATCCGGAGAGAATTTCAAGAGCCCGAATTACCTGAAAATTCGGATGATACAATTTGTTTAAGGACTTTCACCATTATGCTTCTGAATAAGGCAATATTACAGATTATGGAAACAAGCTACTTTTTTTTTTCTATACGAGAAAATGCATAGCTACTTTTAATGAAAATGAAAGAACGAACAAAAATGCCCCAACAAAAACATATATTATTAATTCACTTTTAAAACAATCTAATTTCTATATAGAAACCAATTCCTTAGCTCATTGTGGTGACAAACTAGTAAACTTACTCGAAATTTATCGTCAGAATGCAGACAACACGAGACTGTTTTAAGTAATAAATGGTTGGTAGAAGATGACTCTTCACCCATAAGATCAATCTGTAATAGGAAAAAAAGTGCCTTGAAGGAGAAAACTTTTTTTTTATAGGAACATATAACAGCGATTAGGGATTCAACTTACACGATGAAAATCTCAATATTTTCCTGATCCCCAAGTTATTAAATGAATACAGAACAATAAACCTACTTCACAAGCTATATTGCTTAGTGCATCCAGCGCTGCTGTCCTTAACATACTCCATTTACAATTCGAGCAAATAAAAAGAAATCTGTAAAAATAGGGTGTAAACCGAGAGATATGGAAGACTTATATTATCATGACCTATAAACTCTCAAAAGCTTTTTTCGTTGTTCTACTTTCTTCTACTAAACAGTGTAGTCAAAACACTGACAAATTTATGATACTTCAAAAATTTCGTCAAAAGATAGAAGTAAAACACATTGGAATCTTGTTATAGTTGCCATATTTCATATTGAGTCATGCTATAAGCAGTGAGCTGCATTCAATATCTGAATTGCTTCACTGACACCAGTGAAGTGTTAAACCAATCTACCCTCGGCTCATAATCTTAAAAACTTACTTAAGTAAAGGCCAACTTGCTGCCAGCACAGCTTTATTAATCACTTCAAAAGAAAGATTTCGTATGATTGATAACACCTGCTGCACTCTCCACGAGACGACATTTCGCGGTTGAAATTCAGTGTCCAAGCCACAAAATATGTTACTCTCTTCTTCCGACACCTGGAAATGAAAAGACAAGCAACATGCTAGAAAAATACGAAAATTCCACTAGTGCAGTATCTACTTACTATATATATATAAAGTCGTATTAAGTACAGAGAAATTAACAGATATAATTACAAACGCACAACAAATCCATTAATAAACATTAAAGAAAAAAAAAAAAAAAAAAGAAACCATAAACCCTACTTTTGACGGTTTAATATGAGGAATAAGCTTAAGAACTTCTTCATCAGTGATACCAGCACCACTCCAAAATGCAACAAAATTGTGACCAGAAACCAATTCCCAGCTTTTGTATAAGTCATAAAATGCTCGATCACCTAAATTAAACTTTCTTCTATAAATTTGGTAGACAACAGGAGTTTATAGTCCCAACGTACAACATGCTCTTACGTTCTTTAAACAGGAACTTACAAACCATCAGGGAAGATTCCAAGATGAGCGACGAGAAGTGTGATAATTTGTGGAGCAGCTACAAGTCGAAGAACTCGAGGTCCAGGATGAGATAACAGCGTGCATACGTTTACAGCAAAATCCACCTCAAATGCACAGTCAAAAAAACTGTTTCCGAAAAAAAAGTTTGTTACAAATGTAACTTGACCCACAAATATCCCGTACATGATGAATGGGAAAAAATTACTTCATTGGGTAATCCGGAAAGAAGACTTTTTACAATACGATCATACTCTGCTTCCTTTTTTTCCGGCCGCAATCGAAAATAATCTGCAAATCAAACGTCACAGTAAAATACGACCCACAGCTAGACTCGTAAATAAGTACTACATGGAGTTTAATAGTCCATACTGTGCTTGACTTAACTGAGCTCGCGCACAGCATGCAGCCTGTATCATGAAAAAAAAAAAAAAAATTATAGGAATTCTAAAGCAATATGCCATTTATAATAATTTTTTCTCTAGATATCAAAGACTTTAACAGATTCAAATTTGTTGGAATAATGTCCACTAAATTAGGCCTTACTTTATAAGCTGTTTACTACTATACCTGAAGCCTGCCTCTGTCCTGTACTTATCGGACAATCAGCAGTGGCCAAAGATGAAAAACCTTTGCTTCGGCTTCTCGAACTTAACAAATCTGAATCTGCATCATCCACTTCACCAACCAATTCATTCTGTTCGTATTTTGAAAGGTACCTGAAACGAGTAAAAGTTTGAAAAATGAATTATTAGAAAGGAGTTAAAGCGAAAAAAGAAACAACGTAAAATCACCTTCACCATAAAAAAATAAATAATCACTCATTATAACAATTTAATAAAATGTTTTAAAATTGACTAAACATGATCTAGAGACTCACCGCATGTAAAGCACCTTGACTGCGTGTTCAGCAACTGCCACACCATTTGTAAGACCAATTGCACGAGCAATATCACCCCACTTCTCATTAAACGAAACCTAAGAATAAAAATGTAAAAAACTTTCCACCCTATATTTTCATAAATCTTCGAACCATTGATCACTGAAAATTTGAACAATGCACAGAGCATAATTCAAACTTAAAATTTTTGCTCAATATAACTAACTAAATCTGAAGTTTAATCCTTTAAGCGCATATTCGTTTACAGCAAATTTACACATACAAAGCATAAAAAATATTTCATTACAGTCCGACTTACTTTCTTGATGGGGAAATATGCAACCTTTTCCAAAATCCTTAAAAACTAGAATACGGATTGTTTATATGATCAAAGCTGCTATTCAGTATTAGACAAACAAAAGAGATGAGAACAGGGATGGAAGTACTACATTGTGCTCTCTGTGAAATAGAACTACAACAGTAACATTTGTGAAGAGAGGGCACAAAGTCTCCGAAGAATTATTTAATCTGTATAAAAGATGAAAAGCAAAAATATTCATAACCTTTCAAAGGTAAAAACAGACAACTAATTTAATTACAAAATCGCTGGGGAAGCTAGTTCTATAAAAATCAAACCACTCTGGTCATAAAAAAAAAAATTCGGTGAGTCTAATACTATATTTAGAAGAATCAAGAAACAGATTGTAGGCATAAAAAGTATAAGATGAAGTTAGTTAGTATTTTGGAACAAAACCCTGTCAACCTTTTGCCATCCACCCATTGAAACAACAGTATCATAGAGTCGGAAAAGATCCACTTCAACACCTTGAACATGAGGAGACTTTAACCGGCAATTCCTGCAAGTAATTTTTCCGACTAAAGTACTTAAAGTTGCGCTGCAATAAGTGATAGCACTTTTTATTACAGGAACAAATCCTTGACTACACCTGAAGAAATGCAACGCAAAAACAGTTAAAGTCGTTATTATGAAAATCTTATTTATGCACTTCAGATAATAGGAATACAAACAAAATAGCGTCTCAGCAGCAAAATGAGCATGATTCTACAATTTTTAAAAAACAAACGAACTGGCTAAAAAGTGCGCACAAATGAATTATCCAAAAACAAATCCGAATACATTTCCACATGAAACCAAGGACGAAATCGTTATCTATCCTTTGTCAACAAAGCTTACCATCTCTTTTTATAAAAAGTCCGCAAATTTATATGAAAATCTGAACACCGTTGCACTTTATCGGGATTTTCCATTAATTTCTCGAGATATTCCCCAACTGATGATCTCCGTTTTCGTCGCTCCATTTTTCTGAGATCTACAAAATAAGCAACTGTTAAAAATTCAGTACAAACAGCAAGTTCCACGATCAATCAGAAACAGCTCGGAAGATTTCAGATTTTTAAAAATAACCAAAACTCCACTCTTTATATTTATAGAACCATTCAGTTTTATTATTCCTATTACAACTAAACACTCATGATAACTCTTCAGTTTGACATCCACAGAATGTTGCAAACGCCTCTTTACTATTTCACTTTTGGCACATACCTAACATGCATAGATTCATTCAACTTCACAATACCCACTGCGAACTCAAAATTGCGGCGAAAATGTACTTCAAAACAAGAAGGAAACTAGTTTTTGCATTCAAACGATAAAAAGATGAATAAGAAATATGTTCTAAGGATTCATTTTGTATTTGATGCATGCATGGGGAACAGAATCTTAGATAAATATATTTAATAAATAAATTCACGAAGCACGAAAACTCCAGAACAAACCACAACTGATCGCATTCATCCAGCAGTGCTGTACGCTTATCAGCACTTAAAAATTATGCTTCATATGAAGCACGTTGCATCTATAAGATTATTTCTACTTAACAGTTTCATCATTATTCTATGCGCAAATAGTATGCAACCACATACTCATGCTATATGGTCTTTTTTTTTTCCTGAAACCACAAGCCAGAAAGAACTACAAGATAAAAACATCATAAGTGTGATGAAAATTCGTGCAAACAGAGCAAAGTATCATCTAATTTAGAAATAAAAGAAGGTAACTTCTGGTAAGTCAGAGCTGACGTCTTCACTTTCCAAAGTTTCAAAGTGCGTGTTTGGCTCACTTAGCTGAGATGTCCGTATGCTTAGGCTTCCCTACCACGTCATACACATGGAACAATTCCAAAAGTCCGCAGATCGATCAAAGATTTCATAAAAAAGTGCCCATTACAGTATTATTCCATTCAGCGAAAGACCAAACGAATTAAATCCTGGCTAAGACTATATCGTTTACAACAAAGACATACAATCTAATTTATAATTCAAAGCAGATGGAATAATTCATTCCAAACTCCAATTTTCATAAAACCTGCACTACTTGTGAACAATCCTTGACAGAAAAGGACTCAAGCTTACAGTGTTTCCTGAACCTGATCACTACAGACTCAACTAATCTGTAGTTTAAAGGAAGAAGGAATTCATCTACACCTTTTCTTTCGGTATGCTACACTAGAAACTTCAAGACCACTATACCTTCTTTCAATATCAGGAATTCCGAATTCGTGAATATTTCCAACTAAAAACGTTCTTTTTTTTTTTTTTTAAATATCCGAAGAATAACATCACAGTTTGGAAGTAATAAATTTGACTTTCATGTAAGAGAGCATGCTCTGGTAAGAGGTGAAGTGAGATGAACTACAAGTGGCTGTAAGGCAGAAATTTGAAAACAAATCATCGGAATAGTCCTCTAAGATGATTAACCAGGTGGCAAATGAAATAAGTGTCAGAACACGTCATTTACTCTACCATTCCTGCGACACTACCCATTCGTTCCTTCACTTCACTGCAACTTACTGCTTCGCGCTGCATGCAAACGCTGGATGGAAGTATTTTACAGTAAAACATAGCTGACACATACATCTGTCGGCAGTGGAGACTGCAGCGACATACAGCGAGTGTCGCAAACTCGTCGCAACATTTACGAGTAGCAAGTCAGATGTGACAGGTGCAAAGAAGACGAACATCAACAGCATGAGGGATGAGGGTGCGTAAAGTACTGGTCACGTGTACACACGAAATACACGCGACCAGAAAGAACAATCGACATTGTGCGGCACAGAGCGTTAGATTCAGCAGGAGCGTGGAGTGCAAGTAGCATGCATAAGTCTCTTCTCCGTACGGCTACCGTGGCTATCATACGCACGTGTTACCAGCCACCCCTGCGTGAAGACACGTGCACACGCACGCATGCACGCACACATGTACAACCCACAACAAAAAGTTCAACGACAAATGCCCCTCACAGCACGCACACCCATCGCATCCTTTCCATTCCTCTGACTCTCTGCGCCACTCTGTGCGTGCGTGCGTGTTAGCAACGGCTTGCTTGTTCTGGTGCAAAAGTGCGCCGTCCGATCGTCTAGTCAATAGTCTCTCTACTATGCAAGTCTATTTCATCACCTTGCTTATCGTCTGAATATCCTCATATCTACGCAGCAGTCTAGTATCATCTCATCCTCTTTGTTTCCTTACCCTTACAGCATTCATCAATAAGCTATACTATTTGTTCATCTCTTATTATCTCTATTCCTCGCATCGTTAACTTCTCATCGACAACTATTCAACAATCTGTATTGATCACTTGCTTCAAACAGTAACCTCTCCTTTTCCAATGCTCTATCAATATTCTTCTCGCTTCTCTCCTAATTATCTATTCCAGACATTCTCCCAAGATTTCATGTTCTCTCATTACAGTATCGTCGTCTGCACACAGACACCACACTATTTCCACTGATCGTAGAAGTCAATTGGGCTTCAATGTATCAGATCAATAAGTTGAAGTGAGGGGTCATTTGCGGATGACTATAGCAAAGGAAGAGGGAGTTGGACAGTTAGACATGTTAGAAAGAGAATGAGCAGGAAAGAGGGACGTAGTCGGTACCGTTTGAGGCGGTAGGTAGGCAGACACGTTGACACTTTGCGTACGGCGGGAAAAGTCGCTGAGATTCTGCGAGGGGTCACGGCTAGTGTAATTGCGGGATTACGTTGTACATAGGGCGGTAAAGACTGAGTAAAGTTCCTGGCCTGAGCAGACTCATACGCTTAACACGAAAGATTGTTTCGAAAGATCAGGGACAGAGTGTGCAGTTCAGCGTGAACTGTCACGTGAACTGACTTCATCCAATATCCATCGTTTACTAATACCTGATTGTTCAAATTCTTCGGTACTGCAACATGAACTTCAAGTGAAGTGCATTAACTGGTACGTGCTGGTCACGTGCTGGTCGGTGCACTATCGTCATCAGTCGATCGTGTTCTGCATGTTGAAAACCACGCACTGAGCCGTAGATGAAGTGTAAACTTTAATGACCGTTTCTGTAGAAATTGAAAAGATGTAGTGGACATCATGGAAGCCGGCGACATCAACTGTCTCTCAGTGCTTGAAGGTGACATCTGCCACTGTCGCCTGAACCGCAGATGAAAAGAGCACCAGATTCCTGCAATTAGTAGCACCGGATCTGCCTTGCTTTTTTCAAAATCCTCCACAGTGGATGGACTGCAGTTAATTAAATTTCGAACCTCTGACCACTTAGCCGGAATAGTTTGTACTGGGCTTAAGATCGAACTGAAATAGAATGTTGCTCACAGAATGTGAAATATTAAGATTAATCCCCCTTCCCATAAATAATTTTTGCTTAGCTGGGTTAATTAACTTTTCCATTCAACTTAATCACTAGTCCGACATATTTCGCTTTGCTCTGTTTATATCGTCGGAACACGAAAAACTAATGAGATGGTGAATGTTGCACAGGTTCAGTTCACAATATTGTCTGGATGACGATAACGAATCCGACAGCACTTCTGTGACTTGATTGCAACCAAAAAATGCGGAATTTCTCTCCCACCATTATACCTCAATTCATCCTTCTCCTTTACTCAAATTTTGTCTTGAAAAATCCTCCAATTTTTGAACAGTCAATACCATCAAGTTCCATTTCCTGCCTCTTCATTTCGCTGGAACAGAACCTAACAGGTGACAAGATAGGAGAAATAATATACTTCTTATAAACTCTCAAACTGACAACTCGTGACTGTTCCACTTTTTTTACTGATAGTCTTATCATTTAGTCGAAAGGAAAAAGTAATATTTCATGTATGCAGATCACAGGTTCTTACGCAATCAGTGAGGGGGCTGTGTCTTTTCAATTGTAAAATTTTCCAACACATATGAGCATTTTTAGCTACCTTTTCCACACTTTTTAATCCTTGAATTGTTCACAACAGTTGCTTTTACGTCTGTACTTTTGGCGTATGCAAGTATCATTGTAAATCTTCCACACTGCAAGTAATCCTTACTTGCTATTTATTTCATTACTTTGACTCCTTGCAGCCAAGTTGTTGAGGATTTGCAATTTCTCGAGTGATGGCCAGCTTGAAAAATCATTTCAAAGCTCATTTTGGTAGTTCATAGCCGTCGGACTTCATGTGTAGTTATATGAAACATTAGAGATGCATTTAAGTTTACCGGACCCAATTAGCAGAAATTAATTAGTTGCTCCAAATTTGCATCTTCATCTCAAAAATATCATTGACAGTTTTTATGTTTGCCCGACAAGAGCACGAATAATTAGTTCTTTGTGAAAGAAAGCTAAATATGAAATGAAATACTATGAAGCATTATTTACTGCCTCAAATTTTTATTTTTTTAAACCTTCCAATAAGTAACTTTTTTATCAAGTTTTTAGTCTTATTTAGTACATAACCAAGTTTGGGAACTTAAGTTACCAAACTAATGTCGCCAAACTGAATGTCCCATTGTCTTTGATGGATGACTGTGATTAATGTATTTCGCTCTTCGTTATTTCTTTTTTCTTCCAAAATTTCCATCTATCATTTTGAGAGAGAAAAACGACGATGATTGTTGTATTCCACAAAAGCGTTGTCGAAAAGATGAAAGAAATCGTCAGAAACAGTGAGCATGATCATTATCAGAAATAATAGGATGACGTCCTTGAGAAATGCCACTCTTGTTCAAACATCAATTTTCAACTTTTTGCATAATTTAACTAGTTAGTATTCACAACGAGTGAAAGCAACCAGTTCCATTGATCACTGCTCTTAATTTCAATTATGGCTTCAAATTGTGTCAATGTTTCTCAAATTTGGCACGACCCTTTTCAGTTTAGGTGAAGATAATAGCAAAAGAAAGTTCGCTGTTTACTTCTCTTATTTCATTTCAGATTTACTGCTATTTCTTTTTTCTCCCCTTTTACATAGAAATTAATAGCATTTCACTATTATAAGAAATAGATGTAATTAATTAAATATTTTAGAGCTAAGCAATTAGGAATTTTGTTTGTTAATAGTTGAAAGTTTCGAAAAAAAGCCAAGAAAAAACACCTTGCAAACATTTTTTCTTTTCCTGGAATCTATTGTTTTTCATGAGATGACAAATAAAGTTGTATCTATTTTGTTTTGCAAAAAAACATTTAAAAAAGATAACTTACATTGGTCTGTCAATTACACAAACATATGCATACCAATTTCACATAAAGACAAGGAAAACTTCATATTTCTTATCGCTATAAAAAGTATTTTTTTTTTTGACATGAAATTTGCAACCGAAATGAACGATTATGCTTTGATTATCACGAAATATTATTAATTTGGCTTTAAGGGCCGATTTGCCTTCGAGATGGTCACTTTTAATTGAAACTTTTTCGCAGTTAACTAGAACATCTGTATTTCCTCAACAACGAACTAAGTTTCGTCAAATCAACCATTTATTTGACTAGTTTCATTCTAATTAAGAAAATGTTTCCAGTAGTTTATTTGTTTAACTTAATCACAGATTATAGTGTAGATTCTCATTTGTAGTAAATCCCACAAACCCAGAAAACTATTCAGGTGGCAGACGATGACCCACGTGGACTTTGACCTTTTGGTCATAGAAAATGACTTGACAGAATCAATTCCTTTTACGTCAGATGCAACGAAAAAATAGCGAAGATGAAATTTCAGAACAACGTGGACTTTCGCCTTCTGGATGTCGAAATTATCATTGGCAATGGTCTCACAGAATCTATTGGTTTTAAGCCAAATTCAAGTAAAGGAACGGAACTTACAAAAGATTTTCTTTTTTTAAATTATCACTCTGTCAAAAGTCACTCACTTTTTGAACCCTCGAATTATTTTTCGAATATCAAATGTTAAGCAACATAGAGTTTCTCGTCAACTACTACAGTATAGGTCGATTGATTACTTTCAGGTAATTGCTCTCAATCTTTGACCATTACCGGTTATTTCAATCCTTAGTTTAATTAAGAATATCATCGACAAGTTTTATTAGTTTAAAAAAAAAAATTTCAAAACCATCCGTCTTAGTGATTCTGCGGTTCATTTGCTTCTTTTTCATTGCTATCCGTATCCCGTCTCATCGTCACTTCTATTAATCGTTTTGTCAATCTATTCTTCACTCTGTTGACGATTTAATCTAAGCCAACGTCACAAAAATATTCTTCAAACTGTGAGATGTTTAAGTGGTTCGTAGAAGGAAATTTAGGAAAGTAAAATAAATACAAAGCACTGAATGAGCACTTTGATTGTGAAATAAACTTCTGGGGAGAAAATTATGTTTTCATGATTCACAGTTAGTTGAAGAATTCAAAAGAATTGAATTGGAAGTAATTAATTCCGTATGAAAGATAGAATTTCGAAATGTCTTTGTCTTTGCCCTCCGCTTCCCCATCCTTTTTTATCATTTAATTGTTATCACTATCTTACATTATCATCATTGTCATCTCTCATATGATTGACAAATAATCATTCAAATTTATTTCTCTTGCATATCATTTTTTCTCTCCATCAGTAAGAGGTGCTGTCATGAATGATAGATATATAAATAATACTGTTGCATGAGAAAAGCGGAAGAAAAGACGAAATTTTGCCGGAAAACACAACGTAACAATTTGATACGTCAAGATGTATCGGTTAAGACTTTAATTTAAGAATAGATTTATTACAACCGCGAAGTTTCAACTGTTATCTTTCTTTCCTCAACAGTTTCTCGTTTCTCCTTTTTTTCTACCTGTATGAGTGAAACAACCAACACTCTTCATTGCATACATCTACTTCCCATGAATGATCCTTAAATTTTACTCTTTTCTGAATTTCCTAGGCTAATGGGTGTAGTTTACGATCACGTTATCATGATTCATATACAATGTTAAGAGAAAGAGATGCTTAAGATTAATGATCATGGCTAAGAAAATGGCTGATTTAAAAAAAAGAAAGGTGTCTTAATCAAGAAAAAGTGGTGTTAGAAATTATTGAAGATGTCATAGCAATTTCCCAATTAAAAGTTATTTTTCCAGAAAGAGCAGTTGCAACTGGAACTTTCTTGATCCGTTCTTTGATTTCAGTAAGAACATCACTTGCAACTCGACAACTTTCCTTTTCCATTATGATTTATTACCTGTAATTTCCTTATATTTCAGCATGTTTACTTTCTCATTTAATTGTAGGAACTCATTTCACCGAAACTAGGCAATTTCCTTCATTCTCTTAAAAACTTCCTCTCTAACTTTTGCAAAGTTCTGGAAAAGAAAATATTATGAATTCTTTTGAATATCTGCCGATGAAATGTGCTTTAGGGTCTAGAATTCCATACAACTTTGCATCTATTCATGCCAATTATTCCAGTGAAATATGCAAATGATACAATTCTGATCATAAGAATAACTTTTCTCTCACGATTTTAAAAAAAAAGACGTGGAAGTATCACGTGCAACTGGAAATTTGCTCATTATGTCACTCTTCTTAAAGAATCACTAAACCGGTTGTGACTCTACCTTAGAAAAAAAGATGACGAAAGAAAGAAAAAAAAAAAACAAGAGCAAACAGTAAAGAAAAAAGCCTGAAAAAAATCTACGAAAACATAAATGAATCTATCAGCATATTCAGAAGGCATTGTATGTTTGTTACATTAAATGAAAGAAAAGTTCGAGAATGATTGTTATCTGTTTGTAAATAAACATAATGTCTGCTGTTTAAAATATTTCGCCTGAAAAAATCTCGGAAGCGTGGCTCTGATACTAAACATATCAAATCAGGTAATTTCTTTTTCTCATAATGCTTCTCTACAACAGTTGTATGTAATGAATTTGCAAAATGGGTTATTTTTAAAGATTCCGGACGGATTTACTTGTCTTTAAAAAAAAAAAAAAAATTTACAGGAATATAAATATGTATAATTTATAGGAATTTATATATTTTTTATATTTATATAGTTCATAACAATTTATGGGAAAATTTAGGAATAATCAATTCAATTACTGAAATAAAAACAATTTTCAGGATTAATAAGTTGCATTGTGCATGAAGAATTTTGAAGTGCTATAAGTCTAATTAAGTTAGCCAATGATTAGCAGCTATTGTTTAGGTGCCCTTTATGGTAGGTATATGTCTTTATCATCATCATCTTCATTGTTTTATACATGACCACTATAAATTAAGAATAATGAGATTCTCACTCCTAAGCATTCTTTCCATGCCACAGCGAAACTGATAAAATTATCAGAAAATTCGTTAATTAAAATTGTGATTAAAATCCAGAGGAAATCACGAGTGAATTATTCTTTCTTTTCCTTCACTTTTTTGTTCCGTCAAATTTATATCAATTTTTTCACATACTGCTAGTAAATTTTGGAAAAAAATTGCAGCATTATTTTAACAAAACGAAAAAAAAATTTTGTTTTTTAAATTTTGGAAAATTGATTTGCTGCACAATTGTGAAATAATTCGCTGTAATAATCATTGACTTGAAAATATTTTCGTGAAATTTTCACTTTAATTATTGCTTTAAGTATTCAAATTTTTTGCAATTTCAAAGAAATATCCAAACAATCGTCTAGAATTAATCATTATTATTACCCATTGGACAACTGCAAACTTCTTTCATTCGTTTTTGACAAATTTAACGACTATTTTATTAGTAACAGAATGAAAAGTTTAAATTTCTGTAAAAATGAATCATCAAATGGGCAGAGAAATCTTCAATTGAAAAGAATGAAAGATTCGATTCTCCAATGGAAATTTATTTTTCTTTTTGACGCGTAAAATTATTTTGTATGTCATCGATTAGAGCAATCTAATAAGTTTATTTCGATAATTAAATTTGTCAAGTAATGAAAATATAAAGTGTTACTTCTCTTTTCAGGATATCTCAAGATATTTCAGATCTCTCAGGGAAATTCCTAAGAAGCACTCTTGGAATGCATTGGCAGCAGCAGTGTGATATGGTGTAATGCAATTTAAATATCCTATTTTCAGTCAAACTTACCACCATTGAAAATGGGTATAAAAAAACTCTCTGAGCATCGTTTTCGCTCGAAATTTTGTTTCCTTCTTTCTGATTTTTCTATATGACACCATCAGCACTATCAGTAGAAACAATCGCCTGATTTGATAACTGATAGCCTAGCACTTGGCATTTCTTGCCTTCCCTTTGTTTCTTGTGTGATGATTTCAGAATTAAGTTAAAACTACACAAAAAGAGATGTTCTTCTCTCGAACAACGTGAAGTTAACGTGATTCCAGAAAATTTGATTGTGAATTTTTTTTTTTCTTCTGAGCGTAGAAAGACAAATTTTATTTATACGAACGTAAATATGTGTGGAAATTATTAATAGACTGATTTAGTCAAAAATAATCATGGAACACAATGGTACATTACTCAAAGACAATAGAAGTGCTTTCAGTGAGAATTTAATTAATTATGCATAAATGCCCAGTAATGAGTGATCCGTTTGTATCTGCAATGTTTTGAAGGAGAATGCTTAACCTTAGCAGTTTGAGACACCATGATCTTTTTTTAAATCATAAAAAAAAATGCGGGAAGAGAGGAAATGAATAACAGACGATTTAGAGTTGAGAAGAGAAATCAATGGACGGAAGAATGATTTACGATAAAACGAAAAAATTGAAATTAGAACATTTCACAATTAGGGTCAACCGGAAGTTGACCTTTAAATTTAAACTATTTAAAAAAAGTGAAGGACTTTGTTAGTCTCCTGCGTAAGCCATAAAAATAACAAGCAAAAGAAGATTGGATAGGAGGTGAATACTACCTCATATCATAGCAGGTATCATACCATACCTGTTTGCCTCCACTTCAGGTAGCTTACTTTATCATATCATGCCTGCCTAATCCTAGTCCAGGTAACTCTCTTCCCTTTGTATACCACATCTCCTCCATCTTGCTGTCTCGTCCTCTCTTAATTGCGCCAAATATAATTATCCATGATGCTGTTATCACTTTATCTTTCCGAATTTAATTTATCATTACTATTTCGAATTGTGCTTCCCTTAGCTTGCCATATGTTCTTTTTTAGAAATTTTTACTCAGCGATCAAATGGTGAAATGAATTCATTGGAAATTTCTTACATGTTCTTGCCAAAAAAAAATTAAAAATTTCATTTCTTTTTTTGTGGCAATCATCCGGTCATCCTTAACACTAATTCGCAAGATTAAAATTTACTTAAATGATATTATTTATTACAACGGTATATTCCAAACACTAAATCAATTTGTGAAAATCTGGCAACTTCACACAATAACAATTAAAATGTTCCAATTTTATGTCAAATACTGTAATTTTTCCTGAGATTACAATATTTATGAACTCGTCCTATTTTTTTGTTTTATTATTTAATTCCCAATTTTCCCTTTTTCCTTCTTAATAATAATTATAGCGAAATCGGAATAAATTAAATTGTGTCAGAATGCGTATTTAAACAAAAAAAAGAAACTCATTCAAGTGATTTTAATCCTTCCTGAATGATTATAATTGTATTGCATGAATGTTTTTTTTCTTTTTTTTTTTAAATTTCTTTTCCCCAAGAGGATATTTTTTTACAAAAGAATATGAATTTCTAGAGGTAAAAAATTGTTATATTCATTGCGTCAGAAAGGAACCTGTTTATGGCCGGTCTAGTTTAATGAATTTAATAAATTCTGAATAGTGAGAAGAGAGAGAAAGAGTTCATCGTTCACATGTAAAAGAAAAATGTTTGGCTCCTACATTCTGTAAAAAAAAAAAAAAAGAAAAAAGAAAAATCAAATTTAATAGGTCATTAGTGGCTGAAATTCATCGATTTAATGCTGCGATATTGCTGGCACTTCTTACATTAGAATTATTGTTAACGGCTTCATTATCACTGTATCACTATTGCAGTCAACAAATGTCATTAAATCTTGATGAACCATAAGTAACTAGACTTATGACAATGATAAGTTTTTATCATTGCATAAATGATAAGAAAAATCTGACTCTATTATTTCTTGAGTGCAATAATCGAACATATTTCGACAAATTAATGATTATTATTTTTCTGTTGATTAATTGACAGCAGTTCTGAATATCTAACATCAATTAATAATCGATCAAAATTGCTAATTTATTAAAATGCTGAGTCATTATGTGTGTTTTAATTTGCAACTTACAGGGTAATAAAACAAAATTCTGATTTTCCACTCTCGTAAGAAAGTGAAAAATTAATTCGTTTTATCTTTTTTATTTGGCAATTTCAAATATAAAATAACACATTTTTATAGCAAATATTTTTAATGCTTAGTTGAAAAATTAACCAATTATTCGCTTTTGTCGTATTTAATTTCCTTTTTAATCGAATTCAGATATCCCTCAAAACATTTCAAACCGGCTCTACATGAATTCAATCCAATCAATTCCAGATTGACAATACTAACGAAGTGAGTTTGTCACTATCTTGAGACTTCAGTATTTCAGGAATTTCCAATTAGCTTTTCTGCTCTTTTAGAAACTTTATAAAGTTGAGGTTTTTTTTTTTTCAAATTTTGAATTTAAAAGCGATTTCTATTCACTTCTCCCAAATTACATTTGTTTGATTATATCATACTAAGTGAAATATAGTTTTTTCACTTCTGGCATCTAACTAACCACATTTCGATTGACAAATCATCACCTGTTAGAGAGATATATTATTCTTTACTTGATAAATTCTATTCTTAAATTTACAGTCTACCTAGCAAAACTGCTCATTATTAATAAAAGCAAAAGAAAAGTGTCAAAAGAAATTACACAAACTTCGAATTAATAGGATGTGTTAACTCATTTCCATTCTTTCATATTAATCGAAAATTAAGTTGAAAAGACTCTTTTAGGAAATTTAATTGTTATCGTTTTTAAAGTTGTATTTAAGAGAAGTTCATTTGAATCCATTCATTAAGGACCATTTGTAGTAGAATTAAACTGCATTATGACAAGTGCAAATTAAAGACAATCAATTGCTGGTGGTCGAGATTATTTAAACCAAGAACTGTTATTAGTTTGTAAGAAGAAATAAATGACAATTTATCCCTAAGACACGAAAATAAGAAAAGAGTTTTTAATGAATCAGAATTATAAATTAGGGACAGTATTTTCTAAATCCATTTTTTTCTTTTCTGCATTCGTGTTTTTCGAAGATGAGAAACGAAAGAGTGGTTAATGAATTTTAATCTAGTATCAGTGAAATCAAAAGATAAGAATAGTTTCCTTCTGTACTGATGATAAATGACTCGATCATTTGCGATTAATGCGTATCTAAGACTCTTTTTCTGAGCAGTCAAAAATTTTCGTAGTTTGTTTAATTTGGAAAATTTTACAATTTACAAAAATACACAATTTATAGATTTAGTACTTTTGAAAAGAATATTGCTAGATTATATTGGAAGAATTGATTGCACTTCAGTCAAATACAAAATATTTCTATAGTCTGTATTCCTTCTGTATTTATTATCATTTTCAGACCATTTCAATTCTTTTTTCTCGACAAAACTAGACCGCGGTCAACTCTTCTAAATCGATCAAATTTTCATAACCCTTTCCATCTCAAATATAGTTTTTGTCATTATTAAATTATCTTTTTCAAAGCTCTCTCTCACCTTGCCATCATCCTTTCTCTTCGTTTGATATTTGTGCAATATTATCACTAATAGAAAAATCTTCCTCTTAATGGAAATTAAACTACGGTGGCAATAAATTTGTCGAAGGAAACTATTGACACCAGCCGTTAAGTTTCTTGTCTAGTGAACTAATTGGCTACTGGAAGATTAATACTTTAGTTATCTTCAAGACAGATTAGGCTTTTATTGATATCCTTCTGTTAATTTGGACTAATTTTGATTCACATTCATCACAGCTTCAAAGCTTTTTTTTTTAAAATTATTATCTTCTTGGAAAGTTTTGCGATCTCAAATTTTAATACTTAAATGGAAATATTTTTCACAACAGGAACAAATTAGCCTGACCAGTAATCGTTTTATATTACTCTGTAAGGTTATAATCAGTCATTATCAAGAAGAAAACACTCTCACATCTTATAATTTTTATTCTGTTTCAAAATAATTTTATCAAATAAGAAAGAAACTTTCTCTTTGAATATTCTACAGTTGTACAACATTTTACGTATGAACTTCACGTATTAGCTAACAACGATTGTTTAATTTTAGTATGAATGCCAACCACAAATACTGTTCTCATTCCTCATAATGACCTTCTTCATTATCACGTTGATATTTTGATTCAGCGCAGATAAAACTTCAAACTTCACTGTTTCAAGAATTGTTAAATAGATATGCTCCTGTTAACTCTTCATATTAATCATTTGTTTTTACGGGAAATTTAATTAGAGGGAAAATTTATGAATTCAGTAATATTCGTTAGACAAAAAAGAGAAAAGAAGAAAGGACCTTTTCTTTAAAGTTTTTCGTTGTAAATGTAAATAAAGCGAGAAAAAATTTGGAAACATTTTTTTCTTACACTTGATGTGATTGACACGATTGAAATTGTCGATACAGGATCTTAGTGTTGTGTTTCAACCCCCAAAAAAAAACAAATTTTTTTTTAATATGACTGAACCTGAATTCCCCGTACAACGGTGGATGAAGATGAGCTTGAAGGATGAATCTAAAGTTAAGTTTAAAAATTTTCATTGTTTATCATTGTTATCAGTTTGTATTTATGGCACAAAGGCAGCAAATGAATGCCGAAGGTTCATTACCTTACGCTATTAATCGTTAAAAGTTCTCCTTTTATTAGTATCAAGTAAACTTGTATTTCACAAATGTTGAAGAACTTTTTGACCTTTTCACCCATTCAGATGTCTAATTAACACTCTGGCTCAATTAATACTACTTATTATAATCAACTTTAAAAACTAGTATGAAAAATCTTAAGTGGATCTATTGAAATTTTTCCTTTGCTTATTATTGCATTTCGCATTTCTCACCTCAAACTAATGCCTACATTGCAGTTTTCTAATGAGCGCGCGGCTGTTCATTAATTAATTTTTTTTTTTTGAAATTACGCGTCATGTGAGTACACGTGAGGACAGTTACAGTCACACGTAGTCAGAAGACGTAAATTGGAAATCAGTTTTAATTATTTTCTAGTGTGAAAAGTGGCAAATCAAAGGGAAAGTACAGACTTCTAGCTCTGTTAATTGCGAATAATAAGTCAGAATGGAAGCAATCGAGAGACTGGAAAGAGTGGTTGCTACGAATTTCAGAAATTTGGGCATTTTAATTGGAAAGAGACCAAAACGAGTCATTATCACTACACTGATCATATCAGTCCTTTGCAGTCTAGGCATTTTAAGACTTGAGGAAGTTAATAATGTTAGAACTGAATACTCGCCCAGTAATGCACCGAGCCGAGTGGAACATGCAGTGGCGATGAATTTCCTCGGACAGGTCATATCGTGAATTATCTCTTAGTAGTTATTAATAATGTGCTAAGTATTTTTGGGTTAATTAGACCTTTCTTAACTATCTAAAAACAAGTGAAATAAGATCTCCACCTGGAATACAAAAATTAATTACCATCACAAATCGGTAATTAGAGGAAAGTGCAATCCTATTATTCCGTCAAATTGAACAAGGTCAAAATAGTTTTTGAAATGTTTTCAAGGTCAAAATAGTTTTTGAGAAATTTTTAATACGTAAACTGAGTAATTAAAGCAGCGAAGTCAGAATTTTATTTAAGTTATTTAAACAGTGAATTCCTGAGTTTGAAATATTTCAAAATTCTGGAACTCTCTAGAACTAGCTTCAATTATTTCAGAATGGTACACTTGATCCGGCATACGTTTTGGTGGAAGCTCGTGATGGTGGTTCATTGCTACGAGACAAATATCGAAAAGCACTAATACATTTCATTAAGCAGATTCAAAATAATATAACAATTGAATATGAGGGCCAAGAGTACGGATTCGGCGAATTATGCGAGCCGTATTGCGAAATGAATAACGGCTTTATGGCATTTCTGAGACTTTACGACCCGAACAATCAATTAACAAAAACCTATCCAAGCATTGATCTTTTCGGCTCACAAATCTTCATCGGTAGACCTATTGAGTTACTACTTTCAATGTTGCAATAAGCTAGCTACACTGAACTAATTTTTCATAAAATTATCGATAACTTATCAAGATCAGCTATCAATCAATGCAAAGCAACTGTAACTCTTTACAGAAGTTTTATCAGAACTGAGACTTTCCGGAATATTCCTTTGCGAACATAGAAATCAACGTAACTTATCCATATAAAGGAAAAGGTCTATCATATTTAGCAATTATAAAATAATGCAAAAAAGAATTCTTTCAAAATTTTCCCATCCTCTAAAAGCTCACTTTTCCTTTAATAATATTCATTTTCTAATGATAATTTAGTCTTTTTTCATTTCCAAAGAAAATTCATTAAAATCATTCCCAACTTTTTTTTGATACCTGTTTAGAACGTAAACAAAAATGAAATTATTACTCTTGCTTATATTTTTCTTAATGCTTTCGAAATAAGAAAAAAGAAAACTAACCTTTAAAGAATAAGGACTTATTAAGGAAAGAGAGCATGAAGTGCATGACGGCACTAATAAAAGGAAAAAACTTTTTGTGATTGAGTAATTTTGGTAAGTGACAGTGGCTTGATATTGAACTAGACTAGTCATAACGGTGAAAGTAATTTCTTAAAAAACTCTTCTTTCGAGAATTCTTTCCACAAATACATCCAACACATCATGACGCATTTTACTTCATGAAGTGATTTCCAACATGTATTTAATGGAAAGTTTTATTAATTTGCTGAAGATGCTCTGTTAACAGTTCTAATCAGTGTAATCATTTATCAATTCCTATAGCATTGTAAGCAGACAGTGCAAACGACTGCAAATTTGATCCTTTGTTGTACACTGGAGAAAATACGAACAGTAGTTATATATGAAATGAAGTTTTCAGTGCTTTTTAAATCTCTTATTGCCAAATAGTCCAAGTAGTCCAGGACTGTTCTTTCGTAAAGAGTTAATACTCGCCGTTCATTGGATTTATTTCTTTAAATTCATTCCCAAACTGATAAGAATTAAATTCCTTGTGGTTAATTATTCTGATCAAAAAATCTTGATAGTTTCATTTTGCAGGAAATAATGCTTACGGTGTGGTGCTTGAGGAGGGCACTAATGTTATCAAATCATTCTCGACCGCAGTTATCGAACTCTTTATCAGTGCACCAGATACTATGATACTGTATAAATGGCAGTTGGAAATACAAAAACATTACAGAGGCGAAGAATATAATTTGCTTACTGTAAGTAAAAATGACTATCAAAAATTGAAGAATTATTTCTTTGTGACGCACGTGAACTTAGGAATTTTTATCAAAATATCACACAAATATCAATATCAATATCAAACATTAATTAATTATCTCAGCAATAATTTTGATCAATTTTAAATTAATTCTTCTTTGTAACAATAAAGTACGAATGAGTAGTTCTACGAGTAAATAACGCCTGAATTAATAATATTCGTAGTATTGTAAAGGTGGAATCGCCATATGGAAATCATATTACACAGTGTTTCTTAAATAATTTAATAATAAAATTTCAGTATTTCCATTCTAAAATTACAAAATTTTAGCCATTTTTAACACCTAAACAATCTAACTTTTCAGATTTCTTGCAGTTTCTTCTAACTATACTATTACTTTCTTTCAGATCGGTCTTACTAGTGATTGCCTGGTTTCAGTGGAAGTTCGTCGAATGGGTACCGAAACTGCTCCAGTTCTCTTTGGATCTGTTTGTGCTATGATCCTTTTCACTATTATCAGTTCGTTTAGGTGAATTATATGGAATTTCATTTTATATATATATATATATATTTTAAATTTCGCCAGAATTTCTAAACTCAATCTGTTTACTAATTAGAGGTAAAAATAATTAATTGGTTGATTAGACTACTTGTTAATTTCTATTTCAAGATATAAAGTGGAAAAATCATCTTTAAATGTAATAATCAAAAATAAAAGGCTGTTGCAAAAGACATTAAACATCTATTAACTGAAGGGAATTATAGCCTGAAGATCCTTTTCTGAATTAAGATAGAAATGGTGGACAAAAAAATGCATCTAATTAGTAAAATGTCGCATTAGAGCGGTCATTTGAAATTTGCATATTTTAGTTACAAAAAAAAAAAAGAAAAAAATAACTAAATAAAAAATTATAGAAGCAATTCGATTAATTAAATAAAAAATTATAGGAGCAATCCGGTTAAAAGTAAACCATGGGAATCACTCATTGGTAGTATAATACCGATTTTATCAATGCTAACATCGACAGGAATCTTATCACTCTGTGGACTTCGTTATCAGTCAATTGTTGTTGCCACATACTTCTTGGTGCTTGCGGTTGGTGTGGATGATGTATTCATTATATTACGAGCATGGGATCGTACATCTATCACCACATCGATACCGAAACGATTAGCGAAAACACTGGAAGATGCTGGACCTTCCATTACAATTAGGCAACTTTTCCAGAGATTAATCCCGGAATATTTTTATTAATTAATTATACAAATTAGCATTGCTAGATAGGAAACTGAAAATGCTTACCATTTACGGTGAGCTATGATTTAAGTTACGACTGCCTTTCCGGAAACGGAATTTATCAAACTTTCAGCTCACTTACCAATGCTCTATCTTTCGGCATTGGTATCTTTTCGTCGACCCCAGCAGTGCGTACATTTTCAATATATTCATGCTTTGCTATTACTGTTTGCTACTTCTTGCAACTCATTCTGTTTTCCGCAACACTGGCCTTAAGTGGACAACGTGAGGCAAATAATTATCAGGCCCTGTTCTGCTGCTTTAAGACCCAGCGAAGTGTAGGTTTAGTCTAATCAGTAATTGCATTCATTACTTTTTTCTTCCACTTTCCTTGTCATTTAATTAATCACTTTCTAATTAAAAATAATTTTTTAAGGCACGAAATCAAATGGCCGAAAAAGTGTCAGATTTTCAACTTTGGCTCATCAAAGCATGGTCTGCTATAGTAACAACTTGGCTCGTAAGGTAGCTTTTTTCGAACGAAAAAATTAAATTATCTTTTGCTTACATCAATCATTTCTTTTGCTTTATAGATTACATCGATTTTTTGCAAAAATTTTTTCTTCATTCTAATTATTTTCTAACAATTTTTTTCTGCCAAACCTACCACTTGATAGGTTGTAGTTTAACATCATTGAACTGATAATAGCTAAATATTCTAGAGTGCTGCTGATAATGGTGATGATAGCATATTATTATGTATCCTTTCTGGGTATTCTCAAATTGGAAGCTAAAATATCGGTGGATAAGATGGCTCTTCCAGATTCTTACCTGCATAATTTTCAATTTATTCTTGAAAATGCTTTACGTAATATGCAGCCAATTACTATCTTTGTCATGAATCCAGGTGATCTGAGAGATCCTGATCGACTGAACGGTAACATTTCAGAACTTTTAAACCTTTCATTCTAAAACAGTGCAAAAGCATGAAAATTGCCANCATGAATCCAGGTGATCTGAGAGATCCTGATCGACTGAACGGTAACATTTCAGAACTTTTAAACCTTTCATTCTAAAACAGTGCAAAAGCATGAAAATTGTTTTGTTAAATGGCTACTTCACTGATTTAACTTAAATTTTTCTGGTCTTGGGGGGAAATTTAATAAAAAGCTTCCTTTAATTTTACCACATTTATCCTTTCATTCTTTCTTTTTCACTTCTAATCTGAAATTATTCCGATTTTTTCCCCAGAAGAAACTTCACTGATTTTGATCCAAACTATTCAAGTTTTGGACAGTATCCAGCGAACTCAAAAAAGCTTCAGTTTCCTTTTAAATAAAAGCTCGGGTTAATTCATTGAAATATTATCAAATGCAAAAAGAACTGAAAAGTATTTCGGTCCAATTACTTGCAGTTTGTCTCTGCCCCTAACAGTTTATAAAGTTTCAAATCTCATTTATTTTTTATAAAAGTGAAATGAAAAAAATTTCTGCCGAAAATTTCTTTCTGTTGATCTGTTTTCTACACATACATTTATGCGAAAAAAGAAAGAGTGAACACCTTTGGTTTATTTATATCGTTTTTCTCTAAAGATCAGTTTTGAAATTTCATTTTTTTACTTTTGAAAAATTCGAAAGGAAAATTTAGGCATCAAATCGTTGGTCTCAGAATATGAGCATAGTCACTATAGCTACGGTAACAAGTCGACAGTTTTCTGGTTAAAACACTACGAAGATTTCTTGATGTAAGTTCCATGAAACTTCCAATTCCGATCATTTTTGTTTATAATAATACTTCAATAGCTCCATGTAAGAAAAAAAGTAGAAGAAATGAGCTGAGAGATCAATCGATAGAGCTGGATGAAATGATCTGAATAGAGATCAATCGATAAGACTATCAATTTAGATTCTATGACGAATCAGGACAATTCACATATACGGAAATTCCGGCATTTTTTAAATCGGCAACGTATTTTTTCCTCAGTTCATTTGTGCATATGAACGAAAGTGCCTGTGAAATCAATCAACCAGAATGCATTTCTTCATTCTTTTTTGTTACTAATTTCCATGGGGTTTGTTTTCTAATTAAAATTAATTATTTTGAATTTTCCCAAAACTGAACAATAATTATATGTTAATCATTGTAACATTTTTAAATTCCATGGTAATTTTCAATTTAAATTAATAAAAAAAGAATTTATTTATTAATTGCATTAAATTTTTTAGATCATCAAATATAATGAAATGATACCAGCAGTTGCAGACTGGAGACGCATAGCTGCTAAATATTCTGATTACGCTGTATATCCATATAGTGATCATAGTCCATTCGTTGATCAGGTGATCGTTTTAATATCATTAAATGATATATAGAATATTTGCTCAAGGTAGTAATTTATTTCCATCCATTTCCGTTGATGGTTCAAATTTTTATTGGCCTTTTTATCGGCAATCAAATAGTCCTAAAGTTGTAGTATTAAGAAACACAATATTCGAATATTCAGTTCTAATTTTCAAGTAATATTTATTAAATTCATTTTAAATTTCCATTATTTTGCAGACCTTAACAATCAAAAGTACTATAATCTGGAGTGTTTTGGCAGCTTTTTGCTGTACGGCAGCAGCTTGCTTCATTTTCATCCCGAATATAATCAGTATTATCTGTGCAGTTTATTCTGTATTCAGCATAAGTGTTGGTATATTTGGACTATTATCACATTTGGGGGTAGACCTAGATCCAATAACAATGGCTGCACTTCTAATGGCTATCGGATTTTCAGTGGATTTTACCACTCACATTAGCTATCACTTTTATAAGACAACAGCTAAGGTAAGTTCGATTTACTTCAATTTTCAAAAACTTCTCGATTTCGCAATGATCAAAGCTGTTGAATCAGTATCATCTTTAAAGTCAAACTTCAACACAATTTCTTGTAGATAGAAATGAGAAATTTCAGCATTCCAAGTTCATTCCTTCAACTAAATAGGGCCATGAGCCAGGACAGTAATCTGACGTGGTGCATATCTTACTTTGAGGAAGTTAAATCCATTTCAAACTACCTGCTTCATTGTCAAATTACCCTTATCATTTTATCCTAGGACAGTCGCGGTCGTCTTGAAGAAGCACTGATAACAATCGGTTGGCCAATGTTGCAAGTGGCTATTTCCACTATTGTTGCCTTATTACCTTTACTTAAGAAGCAATCATACCTGTCGATGGTATTCATGAAAACTGTTACAATCACCGTAGGATTTGGCATATTCCACAGTCTTGTCATACTTCCGGCCTTACTTACTGCCATAAATACCTGTCAAGCAGGTATAATTTACAAAATGATTCCACTGGATCTGCAACTGATACTAACTTATCTATCTAAATTAATTTCAGTATCAGCATCAGTAAATAGAAGAAGGCTGTTCATTTATGATAAAGTGAAGAAAAGAAAGGCATTGAATAATTTGATGAAGATAATTTAGAAAAATAAATTCATGATAAAAGCAACTTCCGTATAATCTTTTGTTGAATGAGTATTAATTTTATAAAATGTCGACATTTTAGAAATTTGTTCCTTAAAACCGCAACAAAAAGAAGAGGAGAATTGTTGCACTTTGCGGAAATTAATGAGCAAAATCAAAAGTGAGGTAAGCAATAGCACCTTTCATCATTTCTTCATTCTTATAATAGATTTAAAATGTTTTGTTCTCGATGAATGCCATAATGAATATAAATGCAAATTAATCACATCTCTACCAATTTTTATTTATTATTTATAATTACCATTTCAAATTGCACACGTAGCAAGTAAAGCAGTGGAAAAAGTGAAAAACAAAATTAGAGGAGAAGAATTTAAAAACTTTTGAATGAATAACAGAGTAAACCTTGTATTAAAGTAAAGTGATATTCTCTAATCAACAGGTAAAGAAGAAAAAGTATAAGACGGATTCAACGCAAATTGACAACGATAAAAAGTGTAGAGATGGAAGAGTTGCACCGATCTCAAATCTTGATATTATTAAAACCACTAAAGCATACATTCATAAAATAGAACTCGGCAGAAGTTTACCATCTTCTGTATCAATCAGTGATCAAGATAATCATTAGCATTTTATGCTTTATACAATTTGGATCAATTGCCTCCATTCCATTCGAATTCTTACTCTGGAAAATGGTTTCTGTATGCACTTCTTTTTAATTTGAACTATAGTGAATATTATTAGTTTTTGCTCGAGAAATCCTGAAATGCTTTAAAAAAACCTACTAGTAAAGAAAATTATTATTTACCACTTTTTTCTTTTTTTTTTTTAAATCTCATTTTTATTATAAAATGTGCAGGTGTTTCTTTTTCGTAAACCCGGTTACTTTAGAGATCTCTGTTTATACGTTGTGTTCTCAATCACAACTTGTAAATTTATGAGTTATAATTACTGTTGATAGAAGCGTTGGTTATATAATGATGTTGATAACTGATAAAAGTGAAAAAGTTCCGAGAAAGAAAAAAGTTCATCGAACAAGTTTCAAAATCCTTCAAAAACTTACTTATTCTTAAGAATTCCCAAACACCTCCTTCATGCTCAATTTTTAAAACTGAAAAACATTTAATCATTCCAATTTTTAATATATTTAAACAATCTCTCAAACACTGTAACTGCCTATCGTTCATTCAGCAAGGTACAAATTAGCTCCGATGTGATCCTATGGAGGACCAGTTGCTTGCAATTCATATGAACAATTTATTTTTGTTGAAGATGTAAGCTGAGCGAGAGTAGAATTAGTTTGATCCGTTAACTTAGCCTGACCCCAATGATCTATAGTGAATCGAAACAGTAGCACTTCCTTTGGCCCCTGAAAACATAACGATTCTTGCTGGGCGGCCGATCATCTAAATTAATAATACTGAAATAGCCTAACTCGGTGATCGTCATCTCGCTGAACAGTCATAAGATTACTCGAACTTCAATTCCTTCTTAGCTCATTTAGCGTTTGTGAGATGAAGAACTACTGTCAAGGCTTCTAATAATTTCATTTTTCAAGTTGCAAAACTTGAAAGCATTTCCAAGCTTAGTGCGAGGAAAGGTTTTCTGTTTTACTTCCTCATTCGCCGTGAGCTTTTTAAACTGCAATAGCAATTTAAAACAGTTCAAGCTCAAGTTCAGGTCATCCCGAATGGACAAACAGTTCCGCTTGTTTCAAATTTTACGTAACCAACATTAATCACGAGAAGGTTCAAAACAATCTTGCCCGATTATTGGAAAAATAAAATAATCTGATTGCGAATCGCGTAGTTCAGGAATTTCATAGTGGGCTTGCTGTAGTTGTGCCGGATTCTGATTTGACAGAACTGAGATTTCGTATTGCAGTTAGGGAGGGTAGTAGGGGTATTCCGGGAAAGTCGAATAAAGACTGCTCCGGAGATGAGGGACGAGGACGTTCGGACATAAGAAATGATTCTGATAAGCAGACGTTAAGGACAGGACGCTAACTGTGCCGGTAGAGGTTAACTGAGAGGTTGACATTCGGCTGTTCTGGAGGTCATTTGATGAGAGTCCACACTGAGCCAGTGCAGTACTGGTGGTGATGTTTGGATGTCCAGTCATGCTCTAAAATATGCGTTGCAGGTTATGACGTGGTGCTGAGACGAAAGCATGCAGCAGAAGTGATCGGAGATGCTTTCTGAATTGATTATTTCCTCAACTTTACTGCTGAACGCTTTTGCAGTTATAAATTTCAAATTGTAAATCTTAAATTGTGTTTGAGAAATGTCCCAGTGATGGTTTGTCTTCATTTTCAGTCTCTGAGAGCAAATTTATAAAACAGCTTCATCTGTTTTGTGTCAAATTTGTATCTCATAGATGGTGCTATAAATTCTTTTCAGGTCCAAAGGAAATAATTTCGGCTCTTTTGTAATTATTGAAGGTGAAGACCGTTCAGTCACTGATCGATTACGAGATTTTTTCCAGTCGTTGCGTTCTTTTCGAGTATTCATTGCCCTGTGGAACATTCTCATTATTACGCTAATGTTTGTGTAAGTACTATATTTATATTGTGATGAATATAATGAGTACTGTTCGAACCGAATTTCTCGTTTAATCCTTTCTCGACGAATGTGACTGTATGGAGGGAGGTAGCCAAAGTTTTGAATTCGTCAAATTGAAGAACTGTTCTTGTGAATTGCAGCGTTTTGCATATATGACTTACTTGTTCAGGTTTTTCTCGCACTAAAAAAAACTCACCAATCATGCAATCTGTGACAGCCCGTGATGGCATTTATGTAGATTCCCGATCTGCAAATATTAAATACAGCAAATGGAACGACATGACAACATTTAACGGTGAGTTTTAATTTCCAGTCATTGTTATATGAATTGTTGTTTTTAAAATGTGATAAATTTAACTCTTTTTTAGAACTATTTGTATGTAATTCAATTGACCGAATATATGAAACTTAATAAATAAAGTATCCAGAATTAATGGTTTAAAGTAGTAAAAACTGTTGCTAGAGCAGTACCTATCGCATGTGATTGGAAAAGAAGAAACTTAATTGTTGTTTGTTTCAGTCGGTATTTCAAACAGTTCATTGCAGTCGAAACCAAAACGACCAAAAGACCTTCAGTTTGATTTCGACACAACGCTGTCCACTTTGAGGTGTAAAGCAATTATTAGAATTATTGTTTCTTTTTGTTTAAGTGAGAAAGTATATTTACTACTGGTTGATTTTTTACAGGAATCAGATGATAGAAAAAATAGAGGAAGAGGAAATACTAATTAAGAACTTGGAAGAAGTACTACATAAAACTTCTGTTAGTGAAGGTATTTGGTTATAACGATATTTCAGTTTTGTCCTGATTGGAAAAGATTTTACGAACNTAGTGAAGGTATTTGGTTATAACGATATTTCAGTTTTGTCCTGATTGGAAAAGAAAAGATTTGATGTATAAGACAATACTTTGCAGAACACTCTACCGGCTCGAACTTCTCTTTGCCATTTAATTTGGCAGTCACTCGTCTCAAGAATCAGATGACTTTGGTTGAATCTGATACCAAACAGCTTGCTAGTAAACTGAAGATGATTTCTGGCTTAGCGGATAGTATTTCAAGTAAGGTAATGCACATTTTTTGGATCTNGACTTTGGTTGAATCTGATACCAAACAGCTTGCTAGTAAACTGAAGATGATTTCCGGCTTAGCGGATAGTATTTCAAGTAAGGTAATGCACATTTTTTGGATCTTAATTGCTGTAATGTTTCAGGGGAGGAAAGGAAATAGGATTAATGAAGTTATGTAGTAGTTTATTAATATTTTTTAAGCCTTTGATCTCATTTTAGCAGAAGTAATGTTATTTTTATTTAGTTTAATAGTTTTGAACAGTATTATCTTCAGGTCATGGCACTAGATGTAGCAAAAGGTAGGGTAGTCGAATGCTTGCAGCGGGTCAGTGATTTAATGGATTTGCGTACTTGTGCTGATGGTGTGCGTTGTGCGATAGAACAAGAGGATTATGAGTTAGCTGCTAGACACATCCATAAGTTTTTGACATTGGATACAGCAGTTTTTCAGATGGGTGATCAAGGAGAAACAAAAGGTAAGCAACTATGCAAACTGACTTCTGCTGACAAAGATTAATGTTTAAGATTTTCTTCAGTTGTTTTAGAATGATCTTTCTTTACAGATACGGACCAATCTATGGGAAAGAGTTATGAAGTTTTACGGGAAGCAGCTGATGAAATGAAATCACTAATCGAAAAACGTTTCGATCAAGTAGCTTTTAATATTCCTCTTTTTTTTCTCTTTTCGTCTGTTGTTCATTATTGTAAAGAGAGAAGAAAAGATTAAATATTTTTTATTAGTGAAACCAATGTTATTTCTGTATGATAAAATAAGTGTATTGGCAAAGCAGTCAAAAATTTAACATTGAAATCTTATTGCCTAGAGATACCTTTCAACATTCCATGCAGAATTATATTACTCATTCTCTTATATCATAGTGATTAAAGTACTTTTCCCTTCATTATCTTTCCATTTCTTTCTTTTTTTAATGAAAATTCACCTTTACTAATTTTTTCAGGCCGTTGAAGAGAGTGATGTTGCTTCGATCCAAAGATTTTTCAAACTGTTTCCATTACTGAATGAACATGCGAAGGGTATTCAACGAATTGGCGATTACCTGTGTACTGAAATCCGTAAATTTGCTGAGCAGAATTATAAAGTGAGCTTTCATTTCTTAAATATTTATTATGAGTAAAGGTTTTCCGACAACTTCTGTGTAATATCTTGTTTGAAGGAAACATTTAGAATGAATAATTTATTACTAAAGAGTTTGTTAGTTGTGTTGCTGTCATTTGTAAGAAATGGTTTGATTTAAAATATCCAGACACCTCAAATTTTAATAAATTTTTCAAAAAAAAGAAAAATTAAACATTACAATTTTATAAAGGACAAAAGGAGATTTTTTGTTAATACTTTACTTCCAGTGCACTGAACAAGCATAACATTTAAAGATATGAGCGAATCATATAAATACCGTTAGATTGATGCGAAGTCGGAAAATTTCCACATTTCTATCTGGCTTTTGATTACTAAATCTTTTTGAAGGTGATGTTAGCCGGCGGTACAGATGATAAAAGAATAAGTGTGCTTTATGCGGATGCATTAACAATGCTTTTTGAAGGTAAATTCAAAATTGGATGTGTTAAAATTCTTGTTTGTGACGGAGTTAAATTTGTTTGATGAAATCTGATTTGTTGCACATAAAACAGTTTAATCGGTTTCAGGAATAGCTCGTGAAATACAGGTGTATGAGCCGCTGATTGATTCCTCATATGGTCCGGATAAGTTGGTAGCATTAATTGAAATATTGCAGGTTATTAACATTATTTTTTTTTTTTTTTAAATAGACAAATTTTTGAATTTGGCGAACGAAGAATCGTAAAGGAAAATAATGTAAAGTATAGGCTAATAAACAACATGCTTCTAGATAAGTAAGAAGAGATGATACTTTCCAGAAGGAATGTGACAAGGAGGCTGAGCGGATCATTGATGCATTTATCAAAAACAGACAGTTCAGTAGTAAAGCAAGAATGGTTGAAAAAATAACGAGAAGCTCAGACAAATATTTGTTAGGTTGTCATACTTCCCGGCTTACTGGTCTTTTTTTCAAACAAATAATGAGCATAGATGAAGCAAAAGTTTGTTGTTTATTGCTATTAGAACTTTTGTTTGATTTTCACATCTTTACTATATTCAAATATCTTTTTCGAAATTTTGATTTTAAAACATAGTTCGGAAATAGTTTCATTTATGCCATTAGTCACCGAATTGTTAAAATAGATCATAAAGAAGGAATATGTAGTATCATTGTGAAAATTGCAAACTATCCGTACTAATTGTTTTTGCATTCGATAAGTTTTTATTTTGTCTTCTCATCTCCTTATTAACAGACTTCAGTAACTCTTTTTATTTTTAGATAAAGTCGATGCCTTGGAGTTAGACGTTCTGTTGTCCGAAGTGACACTGATGCATACTAGAACTCATCTTTACTGGCGGTACCTAAGGAGACGGCTGAATACAGCTAATATGAAAACAGATGAGCAGGTATGATGGCTATAAAGTTGGATTTAAACTTTTTATTGCTATTTTAAAAGACGTCTCTTCTATAGAACTTCGAACAAACTCCTGTTTGGAGTGATTCCAAACACTCTAACTCAACTATCATGTAAGAAAGGATTAACGTAATAATTTGTGAATACCGGATGTGCTACTGCAAGAGAGATGTAGTGGAATTTTGTAGCAAAATGAATCAGATGTTGATCAGATGACGGATGAGGATAAGCGGCTTTCGGAAGAAGTACGAACAAAACAGAAACGTGAAAGAGATAGCAAATTGGAGGATTTAGTTCTGCGGTCAGGTCTTGGTACAAGAATACAGGTATTTTTAATTGCGTTTGATTTCATGCTTTTTTTATCCTAACTATCGTTTTAGTTTTGTAAATTTTCATGGCAGGAAATAATCTTATTTAGCGAGTATTTCAGTGCCTTTCCAATTTTAGGAGCTCTTGGGTCAATACATTCTTATGGAGCAATTTTATATGACTGAATCGGTAGCAAAAGCAATGACTATGGATTTAAAAGAAGCTGACAGTTTAACAAGGTATTGAACTATTTATTAAAAATTTTAATTTTTCATCACGAAAAAATCAAAAAAAAAAAAAAAATGGAAAAAATCACCACAAAAACATTTTTGTTAAAATATACTTCGTTTTTCTTTTTGACTGGTTGTTAATTACTTCATACTAAACTTTTACTTTGCTGAAATATTTGGTAGGATACATTCTCCTGCTTTCAGTATCCAACTTTCTTTTCATTTTTCTTTCTACCTAATCATGTTCATCGAGGATTACTTCGTATTAAGTTATTTTATTTCGTGGATATTGGATTAACAATTTCAAGAAAGGTCTTAATTCCTAGACTTTTAATTAACAGACAATTCCAGCTCTATGCTTGATGATGTGTTTTTCATTATCCGCAAATGCGTGAGACGTTCTCTTAGTTCATCGTCAGTGGATTGCACATGTGCTGTTTTGAATAATGGTGTGACTGCTTTAGAGGCAGATTTTTTGAAATATATATTTCAGGGAATTAAAGTAAGTATTTTTATATTTCATATGACTTATAAATCCAAAGCTCTTTATGCTGATGAAGGGATCTTAATCGAATCCGATATTCAGAGTGGTTATCCAGGCGCAGGTTGGACTGCTGAAGCATATCAAACGGCGCAAACAGCGTATAACGTTATACAACACAGGAAAATGGTAGCGGATTCTGGACCTGAAAAGCAGAAAGAAGTAATTCTTCCTAAAGTGCTTATGAATTTCCAAAATTTTTGTATATTATTTAATACGTTCATAGAATGTTGTTTCGCTTTGTATTTTCAAGACGTAGTTCAATATTTTATAAATAATCTTTGTCGTCCTAACGGACTCTAACTGATCACCAAACTTTTTTCTTTTTTTGCTCACGATATGGTACGAATACATAATATACAATTCCTAATTAATAATACACCATAATCTTTGTTTTTTTTTTTTAGATTTTCTTGACTTCTTTGAATAACGTTCGTGCGTCTGCAGAATGTACAAAAACATTGAAGAAAGGATTGGCAGAAGATTTTGAAAAGCACCTAAACGAAGTATTGGTCTTTAAGTTTTTCGCTGTGGAGATTATCAAATTTTTGCCAGGGAAAAAAAAGAGAAGGAAGTGAAGAAATACTTAAGCTGGTTAAGTTAGGTGTATGCGAAGCATGTACTGATGAAGCAGTTAGCATCAGCTTTTCGTTTGCTTTTTTTCTCTAGGAATCATTTTGTTTTAGGTGAGCGAACTCGATAAAGGCAAATTAGAAAATGCAATCAGCCAGTTGGACGATTTAGTCCGAAAATTCGACAGCTCTGCAAATATTGGCGTTGATAAATTATGCGCAGCGGCATTTCGACCCAGGCTGAAGCCTGTGTACTTTTTTTTTCCAATATTTCTCACATTGCAATTTTGTTTAGTTATTTATGCACTGAAAGATTCGATTTTGGTGAAATTAGGATTTTCATGTTATTTAATGACAAATAAACTAAAGCAAGTTGTCTGTTTAGTATGGAGCTTTATCTGAGTGTTACTCATACTCCATCTGAGGGCGAATTCGCTGATTTTGAAGCAGACGATCCGTTTATAAATAACTTCATTGCAACACTTGATCGTCAATTGGCAACATTCGAACCATTACTTGTTCCTATTAATTATCAGGTAATATTTTGAAAAATGTTGTAGAAAAGGGAAAGAATGGTTTTTCGGTAATATTAAGAGAACTTAAATTTATTAAACGTTCTTTTAAAATTTCTAAAAAAAAAATAATTGAAGGAGTTGCTGGTGGCAGTTTGTGTTGAAGTTTCTGTGCAATTTGAGCGTGTTATAATGAAAAGCGTGTACAATCGGCTTGGTGGTTTGCAGCTTGACAAGGACTTTCGTTCGTTGAGCTCATACTTAACCAATATTGCTGGTTGGATTGTACGTGAGAAATGTGCAAGGCTATCTCAGGTGTTTTTCAGTTTCCAATTTTTCTTATCAGAATTGAATATTCTGGAATTTTTATTGGATAAGATAACCCTTATGAGAATTCGAACTTTAAAACGTTACATTTATATCTGTTTCTTTCAAATTGTTCATACAGAAAAAGTATTAAAATCATTTGATTATTAGCCTTATAACTTCAAAATATTCCTGAAATATTGGCCTTCATCTTTTTTACATTTTAGATAGTGTCGATAATAAATGTGGACAGTGTTGGAGAGGCAGAAGAATGTTTCCATCAGTTACAGCACCATAATCTTATGTTAACAAGTGATGAAGCAGTGAAAGCACTCGCGTTGCGAATTGATTTGCCTTCTGATGCCATCAAAAATGCTTCATTCTAATTTTCCACCGATAATTTCGGTTGTGCAACATATGTATTCATTAGTGACATATCGTAATTTACATGTTTTGGGTTTTTTTTTGATAAATGAGATTTATTACGTGTCTTTCGTTCTTTTTTTTTTTTTTTTTTTCTTTACTGTTAGAGCTTATAGTAGGTGTTTGAAGTGAAAGCAGGAGAATGAAAGTTAGTCGAAATTCCTTTTCATCATTCACTTATTGCTGCCTATTACCTCTGTGCTGAGCTTCATGCTTTGTTTATTTGATTTTAGAGCATAGAAGGCACCTTTCGAATGCTGCAGGTGGCACATAAAGCATTACTGTAAGGTTTAAATTTGATTAAAATTTATAGTTCATAGTGTAACTCTCAACTAGTCGGATTTTTTTAAAGTTAAACTGTGCTTAAATCATGAGAATAGAAAGCATCGGAAAAGAATTATTAAATCGATTACTGATCATCTTCTTAAAAAATTCCATCTTCCAAAAAAGGAAAGTACGAGTGGTGCTTGTCTAATTTAAAGAGAAATGCAGTAAATAAAAGGGGATTTGGTTCGCCAGAAGTCAGCCAGAAAATGGAAAAGTTGCTGTACAGAGGACAACAAAAAACATGTCCAATATAGTCATGACCTTTGACATCTCGGGAATTGGCTTACGTTGACATCAGCGACAGGTACATATGTCGTAAAGAACATGTCATTATTAGCACCTATGGCATATAAGAGAAGATCTGAAAATGATTTCGATGATCATTATACCATTCTATTGTGCTCGAGAATAAGCTGAAATGTCGAGAAAGGGTTCTAGGAATAGCAATACAAAATCCATTCTTTTCAATCACATAAAGTTAGTAAATGATGACGATAATGGCATCATTAATTGTCTTATCACCTTTTTATTTCTCATAGAAAAGATGATATTCTATGTTGCACATACTGTTATTCTTTCCTTGATCAAATTACAAATAGTCCCTATGAATATCAAACCGCAGGCTTCCAGAAATTCCAAATTTCGTAGTTTTCATTTGTTTGTTGTTAAGCACAAATAATATGCTCATTTCCACTCTTATCTTACAATCATGATAAATTACTATTCAATTTCTAAAAATTAATTTCACCCTTTATTCACCTTTTTTTATTTTGCTGTCCTTTTCATATCCATGTAACGCTTTAATTGTGGTTTTTAACTTTGGAGAAGTTGCCTTATTTTGCTGTTTTAATCAATTTTTGTGGTAGTCTTTTTTTATTTTATTTTAAAAATAATATTAATTGCACGGCTCGGAAATTCCAAAACATTAAACTTAAATAATTGCATATAAAACAAATAAAAAATCCATCACGAGAAAAAAATAAAAAACAGCACTTATTTGCTGTTTTCAGATCACTATCAAAATAAATAATTTAATATATTTCTAAAAATTTGCGACTTTATTTAATTTAAGACAGAAAAGTGAAAAAGTGGAAATGAATAGATTTTTTGGATTAGCTGGAATAGAAACGGGGCGAAATACTTCGGTCAGTAATGTTTCAGTCAAACGTGAAGGCATCGAAACAGATTGTTCAAGATATTCTTAAATATTTGCCACTTAAATTTTAGAACGGATTTGTTTTCATTTCTCATTTTTCCAGGTCAGTCAGTCTTATTTTAATTTGCTTTCTCAGTAAATGTAAATGAAAGTGAATAAGATTCTAATTTTTACAATTCGTTGGAATGACTAAATTCAAAAGAATATAAGAAGCAGTAATAATTTGCCATCCATATTGAAAAATGAGGTACCACGGTCTCATTGCATTCACTACACTCATTTAGAACTGCATTAATTTTTTTTTTTTTTCGAGAAATCTGTTTTTTTAACGAAGAGATTTTATAACTCCTGCTAATGAAATATTGGACTGAGAAGGCCAAAAATTTGCTTAATACTAATTAATACTCTCCGTACTTACGGAAATAAAAGCTTTAGATAACACTGAATTGAACTGTTCTAGATCAACTGCCATGCAGTTGTAAGTGATCTTTCTCTTATACATCACAAAGTTTGATAGTAGTACATTGAATATAAAACTTTCCACTTTATATTATTCTCAAATTATTGGTAAGAAAACGTCCGAAAATTAGATTTAAATTTTTCACTAATCAACATGACTTATTCTTCAGTTTTTACTAATATAGTTTTAAAAACTAAAATTTATTCAAACATTTTCAAATCATACGTACTTCAAAATATAACCCTAACTTTTTCATACTTTGATTGCAAATAACGGAGTGAAAAATTCTTCTAAATAAGTGATCCACTGTCTTGTCTAATATTATCAGCTGTTTACAAGTAGTCTTGAGAAGTAGAATGACCTCTAGCGAGATCTGTTGTGTGACCTATGCTTACAACGAACAACTAGTGAAAGCATTAGAAAAAGTGCAAAAAACCAAATAAGATAAATAAGAATAGCTTCACGGAGCTGCTCTCCAGATGATGCTACCGTTGCAGGTGATAATCCTGAGAAGTATAAAGCTTGCGATCCTCGAATTCTCGAACAGTGTGAAGCAATGTAAATCGGTATCTGTAATCAATGAATATTCGATAAACAGATAACAGCTGCTGATTGATTTTTATATTCAAGGTAAACAAATCACCAAATGTATTAACATTTTCACTGATTGCATCTTTACCTTTCTGCTTCACCTACTGAATTATAGAAAAGTTTTACATTTTTAATTTTCTTTGCTAGAATTTGCCTCCGTTCACAGCCAATTAATAATTCTGTGATATTGCTATAATCGATCGAACTCCCAGTTACTATTTCAAAAAACTGAAATTAGGCCACAATTTTCATTTTCCATATATGGTAAATATTTTGTATGATTTTTAAACGGTTCACTTCCAAAGAAACGATGAGAAATGAAAATTTCAGTTCAAAATTGGGTCTTGATTACTTGCTTAAAATTTCACTAAATTTCATCATTTATGAATTACGAAGGATACTTCTGCTACCGTTGCTTACTATATTCATTATTATTATTATTGTTATATATTATCATTATTTATTTTATTATTTATCATTATTATTTATTGTTAGTATTTATTATTATTATTCATTATTATTTATTATCATTATTTATTATCAATACTTATTATTATTTATTATTATTATTAATTATAAATTTAATTATTACTATTGTTATTACTGCTAACGAAATCATCCTTAATTACTAAAGAACTTAACTATTAAAGACTTACCCAATCACTTAGCACTGTCCGGCGGAGAAATTCATTTTCAGCCAACAATCCACCAGCGCATTTTGTTGGATTATAATAATGTAACTGTTTGATAAATATTGGGAAGCTATTTGGATGAATCAGAAAGCCAGAAAGTATTATAGCACTGCTTAACAGAACTACTGAAAATGCTCTCAGACTTAGTGATAAACTGTTATCAGTTCAGCTCATTTGGCTTAATTTAAAGAGTTATCAGTTGCTTCATTTTAATTTATTCAAATAGCACTAATCTGTTTTAGGCATTTAATCAAACCACGTAAAATGATCACCAGTAGTAGCAATTGCAGACATCTGCGTAGAAGAACCGTACGCTATAATCCACGTAACGTAACGCCAAAGAAAAGCATGGATAGAAAGGATTATCGTAAAAAGGAGTGCAGAGGGCCAGTACAGCATAGCACGTGACGGAAGTCCACTTAGCAAATAAGCTGGTAACGCATACAACGCATTACACACTATTCCCACTGGAAGGTCGTATAAGATCTGCAATGATAAGACTTGTTTCGAGGACAGACTACGATATAATTAGACTAAAAATCTTAGTAGAATGAGCCAAGTTAGTGGGTCACTTTCAACTTCCTCAGGTTAAGAGTCCTGTAAAGTCATATATATTCTTTGCAAAGAATGACGAAGAGGAGAGCACCTTAACAGTTACGTAAAAGGTTGGATCATAGAGTCGATTTCGAATATCATCGATAAGATATGATCGTTCATCAAACACTGCAAGTCTCCTTATTAATAATCTTCAATTCAGTACCTTTTAAAAAAAAGTGGTTTTCAGATACTCAGTTAGCCTTCTGATGAAGAAGCTTGAATCACATTTCAGTGGGATAGAACTGTACCTTTTTCGATCTGAATGAAAAGATTGGGAAGCAAGAAAACTCCAAGGATGGAAATGATGAAGCCAAAACGAGTAGTGATGGCAGCATGTCGGTCGTCTGGTATATCGTAAAAGATACAACCGACAAAAAGCGATATGAGAAATGCGTAGAACAGTTCCCTGGCGTAGAACCATGGCCTGCTCAGAAACATCTCGAAGAAACGTCTAAAACGTGAGATCGGAGCAGAAGAAGAATAAATCGAAGTGTAAAAATGAAAAGTTCAATGCTTTATCATTTTATCGGGAACTTTTTTCCGTGTATTTTCAACTCTGACGGTGAAAGCGGCCAGAATCATTTTTACCTGAATCTGAAAGATTTAAGATTCAATTTAACCTGAAAGGCTAAGATAAGTAGAAGAAGCAATAGAGCTATTTTAGAATTATCAATTATAGATTTCAAATAAAAATAACCTGTAAATGAGAAGTGCAACTCTGTGACAGCTAACATGACGCACTTTTGGTGATAATTCACTGATAGTTACCTGCATCTCGCATACATCAACTACCCTTTCCTTCCAAATATCAGTCAGTCGTTTGATTCGATTTCTTGATTCCCATGACGATTCAGAAGTCAGATAATCATGAGTTAGTAAATCCACTTAAATTCTACTTTACATCACTGCAGAAGAGGGGCCTACTTCTTCTTTGCATAGTAACCAAAATAAAATACTTGGCCAAAAAATAAAAACAATGCTGGTGCTTTTATAAACTTCTAAAAATTGATTTAATTTTTAACTACCAAAAAGAGAGTTAACTGAATAGACGAAAGCTCTGAATTTGACATTTTACGAATTTCTAACCGTAATAATCGCATGGATTCTTGAATGGCGGACACGGAAAACCAATTTCCTCAAAGTAAGACATTATATGGCTTGATGGTCCGAAATATGCAACTCTTCCAGATGCTATCAGTAACACTAAAAGTAAAGTAAGGATTGCATTTCAAAATTTTAAGTTTCCAAGTTTCAAACTTTCTGAAGTCATGAAATGAAGTTTTAGAGGTGCTAAATACTTTCTACTCTAGCATATAACTCTTTGCTCTAGCTACAGTCTCCTAGTTTTTCCTGATATGCCTTACCATTATGTATTAAAATTGACTTTAATCCGAAATTTTCTCTTCCCCCTCTCTCTCTCTCTCTCCTCTCCCACATCTCTTCTACAGAATATTCTACACCTTTGCGGAACATAGTCAAAATTTCAATAGTCGGTGGTTGTGCAGCCATCACAACAATTCTGTTCAACTTAATTGCCCAATCTCGTAAATAGTCGGTGATGAATGCCATGTCGTACAGATTCATATCTTTTGTGACATTATCCAGCAACAATATATCTAAAATCAGAACTGAGTGAACGGTAATTAAATTCATTGTTTCCTGGAAATAAGCCAATGAATTGTATTTCAAGTTCAATTCACATCCAAGTTCAGAATGTTTTGATTGTTGTTCAAAAGCACTTGGCTTTCTCTTTTACAGCAGTGTATGTTTTAATCATAAGTCCAAGGAATCACTAAGCTATTGATTAGATACCGATATTGAATGATGATTGCTGATAAATTAATTAATTAATCAGTCACTTGCCAGCATCTTTTAAAATCTGTATTGCTATTTTCAAGCGTTGCTTCTCTGTTTTACCCAGTTTACCGCACAAGAAATTGCGATAGGGTGATAGAGCCAATGTTTGGATAAGCTGCTCGATCTAAATTCAAATCAGTTACTTGATCTGAAGATTAATTATTAATTTAGTCGAGACCAAGCAAAATGTACCATATTAGCATCAATCTCTGGTGTAACAAACGAACTTCCCAAACGTAAAGTTTGCGCTACTGTAAGCCAAGAGTAAATATCAGAAGTATTGACATAGGCAACACGATCACCGAACTCATTAACATTCATTTCACATCCATTATTTTCGATTGTTCCACTTATCAGATACTTCTCTGCCATACTATTTGAGAGCACTTCTAGTAAAACACGCATTTCCGATTCTGAATATCAATTTCCTATTTTAGTATTTTATTTTACAAATTCTCCCATTCAGCATTGTGGGAAACAAAGATGGAAGCACTTAGAGATTGATATTACCTGTAGTGTACAAGACTGCCATTGTATCACCACCTTTTAAGGTAAATGAGATGTCGTGTAGAAAGTGTGATACAGGAGGAATACGGAAGATACATCTGTCGAGAAATGTTCTCTTATCCAATGCCACAGATAAGTTTTTAATTGCTATTATCGGAACACTATAACAAAGAAAGAAATTTAATTTTTTAATCTTGACTAGACTAGATGAGGTTAATTTATCAGTCTAGCCTCGTAAATGTGGCAACAGAAGGGACGAACTTTCTTCCTTCGTTTCTTAATTCATCTGCTTTCGCATAACGTAAATAATTGAAACCGGAAATTGCATGCTGATCGGAAAAATAATCTGTATGATGTCGTTCTGATTGCAGTAAGTTACTCCTGCAAATAAGAAATTTGAAAAATTTCTTCCATTCTTGTCTATTTATTTCAAAACAAGAATTACAAAAGAAAAATGATTAAATAATCGACAAAAACATATCTGAAATATTAAAAATTTCTGGAAATTACAATTTATTTAACAAAAAAGAAATTCATTTTTATTTTCATCTTACAATTTTGTTCATTCAGAAATTTGGAAAAAAGGAATAATTGAGAAATTCTTCTGCGCATTTGATTCTAAAACGCGCCTACAGTTCAGTCTATCAGTATTAAGTATAATTTCGGAACTGGCATAGTGAGTTTCAAGTGGATTTTCGGAACCATTTCTGCTATCATCTGAATCGGTTAAGTTATGTTTGATAATTTCATCCATTCTTTTCTGATCACTTTTTATTCTGAAATCATTTATTTCCATTTTAGATTTAAGCGTAATTCTGTTAAGAGAAATTATGACCATTTCACGCAAATTCATCATGTAGCAGCAAATCTATGATAGCAAATTAGCCTAGCCTAGATTTTTTTCGGACTTACAAAATTATACCAGCCAATATAGCAGGCAGCACTCGAAATACCTCCGAATCTTCTTTTAGAAACTTGCAGTCAGAAGGCTTTAGTTCTAGTTTAAACTTTTCTTTGTAATTTTGATTTTTTTGGAAGTGAAGCTATTGAAATTTTAACTTTTCTCATTTTTTCAATCTTTTTCTGGTTTGATTTTCTTGCAAAAACTATGAAAACTTATCGTAAATCCCAATCTGATTGTGTTTTTCTAGCAAATTTCGTCCTTTCTGTAATGACGTATTGTTGCAACGGAACACTGTCATCTGCACGGTCATGAAATGTTTGATAGAAAAGAAAAGAAGTATTTAGGAAAACTTAATATTCGAAGTTTTGAAATAAATTAACTTGAATAGTGCCATTTTATTAAAATAGATTCCAGATTAGCTAGCTAACATCTTAGCTTGCTCCAAAAGCTACCTCAAGTAGAATGTAATTAGCGCTATGTTGCAAGATTCTTAGTCTCATCCAATCGTAAATATTCCTATGTTCTTTCACTGAATCTTAACAAGCATTTCCTTTCATCAATCTTTTCTTCTTAAATTTGGGGCAAAAGAAAGAAATCTATTTAGCATTTGTTTTAGAAAATTTTACAAAAATTGGAAATTGATTTTTCTAACAAAAACCTATTTTCTAAGGAGACAACCTGAGCTAGAAATTTGATGGAAAGAAAAGCATAATAAAAGGAAAAGTGTTCATAAAACCTAAAATGGTAACTCTTGGAAGACCAAATTTCAGATAGATTTCAGCTTTTTGGCCCAATTTTGTGTTTTCCGCTTTTGCTGCTCGAATAACACCTTTAATTGCTTGTCCATTCATGCGAAAATTCCCATACGGCAAATCAATCTAAAAGTAATGAATAAATGAAAAGATAACAAGAAAACAAATCAGTTATCCACAGCTCTGATCGAATGGTGAAAATCTGAACATATCAATTTTAGCCATTACATTTGCTCACTAACTAAAGGCAAGCTTAGTCTTGAATCATTTGATTAGTCTACGTATATGACTTGTTGCCTTTTAGAGGCGCAAGAATCTCTGTGGCCTATTAACTAACTCTTTAATGTTCCCAAGTCCTTATTATCACTTAGAGGCGTAAGCAAATCCCCCAATCAATTTGATAAATTATCAGATATTAAAAAACAAACTATATGATGCACTATGCAAAATGTAAAAGCAAAAAATGATAGAGAAAAATAAAATAACAGTTAACAAATTTAACTGATAGAAAAAAATGGAGAATGAAGGAAGGCGATAAAGTAGAAAATCGCAATGAGGATGAAAATTGCGATTGGTGATTATAACTGCTGTCACAGGTGTCCACTGACTGTTCATTATTTTTCATTTTTTGATGAGGATAGGACTGTCAGCAGTGCGTGACTGTTTTGTGAAGGAATATTTTTACTAAATAATTTTTTTTTTTTGATTGGATTAATTTAGAAAAGAAGAGAAAAAAGTTTTTGAATTTCATAATGTTTGTTAATTGCAATTAGTGCACACTCACCTTTCCACTTTCATAATTAGCTGATTTCAAGAATGCTGCAGCAATGAAAGATGTTAGATTCTGTCTATAGATGGACCATTCGTGAAGATCGTCTTTGCTCCGACGAATGGCTCCAGAAACCATCGAAATGTTATCCTGATTCTGCTTCGTCTGTGCTGTCATTCTGGAAATAAAGTTTGCAGTAATTTGGAATTTTGACCGAAGATTTCGAAACTTTTAGAAAATTAAAATTGAATAATTTCCACATGATATCTTTTAAAAGAAAGCTAATTATTCTAGTAAGTCAAATTTTAAGTTATAAATAGCATCTGGTGCTTCACGTAGAACTCGTATGTTTTATTTTTATTACGAAGAAATATCACATGACAAATAATGAATGTATCAGTCATTGATTTAGACATTTACGCTAAATATTTTGTCCTAATTAATTTCTCATTTTATTAGTAAGTTCCTCAATTTCTTTATTATGCAACCTTGCATTCAATAAATTTTTGGATAAATCTTTTCACATATTTAAGCAAAAAGCTTGCCAACAAAAGCAGATACTCTCTAAGTCTTAAAATCCTTGGAAGAATTTTCCTTTTTTTTAAAAAACATAATAATCGTGATAAGCTTTCGAGTAGCCAAAACCTATTACAATCTTTAAATTTACGAACTAATTAATTTTTATTCGAGAAAGTAAGAAAGATCAAAATCAAGCCAAAATCTCATCATAATTGGTGAGATACAGGTGCAGGATGATATCAATGATAATATCAGTGGCAGTAGATATTTCAAGACAAAGCATTTCAAAGAGGAGTCAAAAAAAAAAAAAAATTTTATCAGGAAAGAGTGCTCTCGATTTGACCTTGACTTTCTCTCCACAATGAATAAAATTAGCGTATCGTATCCAACTGGATGGCACAAATCTCCGCTGAAGGTCATCCACCTTTTGTAGTCCCTCCCGTTTCCTCGATTCTCGAATCACCTGTTCGAAATCTCTTTCAGGATGAAATCTGTTTCCCTGAACACCTCTAGTTGTACTCATTTCGGTTCATCGTCTTACTACAGTTTAATGATTGGTTTCTGATTCTGACCTTGTTGAGACTGAAACTATCATGCTACGTTAGATGCAACTGTTTAACACCACTTTGTTCTGACTTTTACTTCAGTATTGAATTTTCATCACCTTTTAAAAATCCCTTTTTCAATACTGATTTCTTATCATTAATAACAGTCTGTTGTTTTAGCTACGCATTTCTTATCATTAATAATAGTTTTTTTTCCGAACTGCCCATTTTTAGAGTGCAGAAGTACTGAAGATAGTGTTAAATCATAAATGAAACAGAGTTTTATTTTGGCCACGGGAAGCTCAAAAATTCCAAAACCATTGACAAACAAATTATCACTTGGTTGATTGAAACTGCTACTGGACAGCTGATATTTCAATCAGTTCATTTTCCCTATCTTTTTTCTCCTTCTTTGTTCTTTTTTCTGTTTTACCTCATCCTAGTTTTAGATTTCTTAACATAAGTGAAGGAATCAGTAATTTTTCATTTATTAAGAAATTAATCTTAAGGCATCATTTTAATTACCTGATTCCCTCTTAATTACTTAAAACAATTAACTTCACTAAATTGTTAATTTTTTTTTTGAAGAACTGACGCTGTGCTTCATGCCATTCAACTCTTGATTGTATTTTCGGCCAAATAGAAAGCTTGGATAGACAAAAATTTCAATTTCAAGTGACTGTTTCAATTCCAAATTGATAATATCATTGGGAGAGAACTTTCTCCAGTACAATTTTTCCATCAACTTCTAACGATCAAACTATTATTCATTTCATATATGTACATCTGTTACATGTAGAAAATCCATCTCTTAAAAAATGAACAAATTCAAAATTGTTCCATATATGACATTTGTAGTGTAATTTGAAACTAATATTCCATCGCACACTGTTGTTAGCCTGTAAAGATATTTCCCCCTCCCCCTGAAAAAATCTTAATTCTAATTTGAAATTCATAAATTTGTAATAAAAAAAATCCAAAGAGACGAAACAAAACGCACTGTCAATTCTTTCCCATCTAATAATGTGGAAGTAAATATCTCAAAGTAACTTGGCTCAAATTACAAATTAGCAGGAATCTTTTTCATGGGCCATTTCTGGCACAACTCATAGTCTAATAGAATTCATTTTCTTGATGACAACATAATTCATGAAAAATATTTTGCTTTCAAAGTAAGAAAGATGAAAGGCATGAGGAGAAAAACTACAGTGAACAGAATTAATCACAGAGAATCAAAACGAATGATTCGTTTAGCTTTCACCATCTTTGAAAAATCGGCGCATTTTGACGAAGTTCTGTAAACAAATATATAAAATGAATTAATTTCAATCTAATTAGACCTTCCTCTCATTCGCATATACTTTCCCATTACCAAAATCATAATTATTTTGTTCCACTTAAATGATTTCACTAGTCTCACTCGGTAAATGAAGATTTTCATGACGGACATTGATCAGAAAATTCTTGGAGAAAAATAGATGGAGTGCATCAGGGGGAAAGAACAAGTTTTTAAGTTTGCTCAGTGTTTTAATTGGCTTTTATTTCCACTTCTGAACTGCTACTGAGAATGACGATTGCAAAGGGAAAATACTGGTGACGTATGAAATGCAATGAAAACATTGTAATACCTCAGTTGTTGTTGTAAACCTATGCAATTTGCCTGCCGGTATTATCAGTAAATCCCCATATTCGCATAGAATCCGAAGCCAATTACCAGAATCGTCCTCAACATCGTAGTAGGCAGATCCTTCGATGATCAGTCGAGCTGTTTCAGTGCTTAGTTCGGTTTCTTCAAATAGTTCCTCGATCTGTTGTACAATGTAATAAATTCATAGCTATTTTAGATCAAATTAAAATTCTATAATTAACTAAAATCGATAACTGTTCCTATTATTGGTTAGGAATTTAAAAAAATTTTTTTTTTCAAATTAAAACTGAAAATACAAATAAACTGGTTCCTTTGGGACACATAAGGAACAATGAAAGCTTAGTTTATTTTCAACCTTATCCTCGAAATCAGCCGTGGTTCTTCCGTTCAATGTATATACGTCTTCCTTTGTCAAATTCCTTCCCATTTTAAGCAAAGCAATTCGTTTTGACATCGCTACCTGATTTGTTGTGTCCACCTTCAAAATAATAATAACAATAATAATAATAACAATAATAATAATAACAATAATGATAGTGACAATAATAATAATAATAACAAAATAATAATAATAATAAGTAATAATAATAATAATTTGTTACATAATTGATGAATAGCTAATTTAAATTTATCCAAAGAATTCAAAAATTAGCTGAAAGTTTGATATGAAATTAGAATTAAAAAGATTATCTTAAAATAAAGTGTCCCCGTTCGTTTCGTTAGTTCATCAGGGGTGATTATTTTAGGCGGAAATAGATGATGCGGTAATCGTGGATCGCCACACGGATGTGATTCCGTATACCAAATTTGTACCATCTCTAAATAATTCTCACCTTCACGTACTCTTCATTTTGGAAACACGCACTCACGCACTTACGTTTACGTACGCAGAGAAATGCCGTAACAACAAGAACACAACACACACACACCCACAAATGAAAGAGATATAAAGGCAAGGCCATTTGCAACGTTCCTAAAGACAGTATGATGTAATATTTATTATCAGGAACTGACACCAACCAATTACTTAACTTAATTACTTTAAAAAAAAAGAAAAAAGAAGCATTTCGGAAACAAACATTTCAGTTGACCAAAAAGTTCACCGCAATAAATGATAAGAAAAATATCACTAATATTTCAGAATGCTAAATCAATGTGCAGAATAAATTCCACTAGCAAGCATTTTATTAGTGGGAAGCAGAAGGTGAAAATGAGGAGGAGAAAATCAAAAAGTGTTAATTGCTTGATAAGAAGTAATCTGTGCTTTAGCTAATAATGATTATCAGTGATCAAGGTAAGAATAGATGCATGAAATCAACAAACAAATTTTAGAAATAAACTGTTGTTAGAATCAGCGATTCTTTATAAAGCAATTCATTTCTTCTGCTGAGCATAAAGCGATTTTAGAACACAAAATCAAGTCCATCGAAAAATGTTTTCTCCCAAAATAACTTTTCTTTGGAGCATCTGAAGCAATCTTCCTTCCTCTATTTTCTTCGGTCCCACTCAGCCTATGTGAAATTTAAATTTAGACTTTTGTCAAATTTATAATTCATCTTTTCAGCAATTGCAGAGAAAAGACAGAAAAGGATGTTGCGAATAAAAATAGTTTCAAGAATAATATTCCGTTTTTTTTCTCCTCGTCCTGTCGCACTTTTCAATCATAACATATTCTGCAAAAAATAAAAATAAAAAAAACTTACTTTTGTCATTATTTTAAATTGAAGACTGAAAACTTGGTGATCTTCAACGATTAAATTCTTCGTTTTATCATGTTTCACAGTTCGAAACTATGTAAATATAAACAAACAAAATAATAGATGTCAATGAGTGACAATTTGTCATAATAAAGAAACACTCATCAAGAGATTTACATAAAAATACATTTGCATAATGTAAATTTATTGTTTATTTCTTCTAAAAAGGTTTGTGCAAAAAACAAATCCTATGAGATGTAGAGATTTTGTAAACGTAGGTCCGACCAAATTCACGTGGAACTATCATGTTTTTGACGTCTCTTTGCATTGCTTTTCGAAAAGGTAACAAAGATTGGATATAATATTTCTGACCTGTTAGTTGAATATTAGTCTCCCAAAGTTCGAAATTAGAAAAAAAGTTAATTTTCGAACTATGACTACTTAAGGGCTTTTTTTTTTTTTTAAATAATGTACAAAGATTATGTCAATGAGTTGCACATCAGAGCAATAAAACACGCCTAGAAATCATAACTTAAATAAATGACATCAATCATCGGAATGAAGGAAAAAAGGTCATTAATTGGTTGAAGCATAGTTTTCACTTTTCTTAAATGGTTTGGATAGAACTTTTCCATCGAGAGCTGTCAGAATTTCATATACAAGTCAGTAAAGAAGTCTTTCAAGATTCATTCGCATCTGTAATCGAAACATTCAAGAATAGCATGACATGAAAATTTTAAAAATAATAAAGCAATAAAGTTAATTTGCCTATTCTTTTAGGTTAAATATTCAATTACGAGTATGCGTCCACCAAAAGCTACCTAATTTGCATAAATTAATGACTGTCCGTTCGTATCTGTTTTCCACACTAATTAGTCAATTAACTGAAATTTATTTGTTTTTAGGAAGAAAAAAGAGCAAATTCAAGTGGTCTTACTTGGCATATAATTGGCGTATCTTTTTCTATGGTAAATAATCTCAAGTAAAAAAAAATCTTTAATTTGTTTAGAGAACAATAATCTACAAATCAAGTTTATCAGAATACAAACAAAACAAATAGCATTCGCTAAAGTGCTTCACATTGTAAAAAGAAATAATTTTAAAAAAACGAGAGAGGGAGAGAAAGAAAAAGAAGGTGGAAATTTGGTGAGAAACAACAAGCAAATAATTAATTAGTTGCATAAAATTATCATTAAGCTTAGTTCCAACCAAGAATGTTTCTTTAAATCGAATGCTTCAATCAGATTAGTTGATACGGATAATATAACATATTTATTGCTATTTGTGAGAAATGATAAGGAAGAAAAACCAGTTTGATTGAACAGTAAATTGACAATTGATAAATGAAATTTACTAATTTCATTCTCGTTTTGCACTGCTGTTTCTGTAGTACTACAGGAAAGCGATATGAAAGTTTTAAGTTGAAGTGATGCATTCCTTTGATTGAGTACTAGTCATTTTCATTTTTTTTTTAAATATTGAGCAACCAAACTGCAATCGATTAATTAATCAAATAACTTAGAAGAATTCAGCGGCGATATTTATTCTTCAAATTACTATATCAAAAAGTATGAATTCTGATCTCGAATTAATATTACTTCCGTCTTTTCTGTTCCTCCATATGTGTGCCATAGGTACGTACAAAGAGAAATTGCAGAACAAACTGACAGCTATGCAAATTTATTTCATTTCAAATTTCACAAAAGTGAGTTAAAGTTTAAGAGTGCCAAATTGCATGTTAAAAAAGGGACTGAAAGTCAAAAAAGGACAATTTCGTCTTGCGAACTGAACGGGAATTTATTTTTTCGAAATATCGTGGTATCATTGTGCAGTTAGTAATGGTTAAAATTTAATTGAAGTTTTTGCAAAGTAAAATTTAATTGAATTATGGTAGGAAGTGACTTCCACAGTCATAATGATCAGTTTGATTATTACAGCGTCAGCTCTAGGACAGTGAAGTTGTATAATTATGATTGACTAAATACGCATAAATCTTAAGTGGACCATAATGATACAAAATTAAGATCAAATAATCTTAAGTAAATCATACTGATATACAATTAGGATATAACTTGCAATTATTAGCATAACTTGTCTCGTGCTTCTCTTGGAGGATTTTTTATCAGTGTCTTATCAATTGCCGAAAATTTTTAAGTCATTTTTTAAAAATTTTTTTATGAGTCTTTTTACATTTTACTTCATTTTTCCAGAAATTCTTGCATTTTTACACAAAATTGATTTGGCAAACATAGAAAAAAAAAAAAAAAGAAAAAGACTGATGTGGCAATTTAAACAGTAAAATGCCAGAATGAATTTTATTTAGTGGCGATGTTGTACTGTTTGTGATGTGCTAAGCGTTACTTCTTTTATCAGCACTCCGAAAGGTTCTGAACTGTCCACTGTTCACTTTTTAATAAAACAATTAAGAATGGGAAAACTGAAGCTGATGATTCGATTTTCTATTTTTAACCCTTTCAGTATCATTTCATAAAATCTAAATGCTATAATACAAATCAACCGATTAGAAATCATTCCATAACCAATCAATTGAACAAATATCACCCCATGATCACAATTAATAGCTCTTGCTGAATTTAAAACACAGTAAAGCAATTGTTGCAGTAACAGCAGTAAATGAAATGATGGAATAATAGTTGAATGCTTCCACGGAATAGTTCCACATTTCCGGATAGTGCTCGTTCAGGAACACAGTACCATTGGACCATCTAGAACGCACTGGTCATTTAATTGGAAGTCCAATCAGACAAGCTCTACTCAAATTATCTTACCTACAAAACTGCTCCAATCGTTTATCGTTATCAGTCTTCCTAGACTCATCATTAGCACAACTGCCCGCTGTTTCACCATCAAGAAATTTGAAATTTGTGAATGAAAGTACGTAACGATAAAAGTTTATGTGCATTAATATATGACGCCAGTCGTTTGGTGATAAAAATGTACGTGGTGCACTGGAAAAAATTTTAATTTCAGATCTAAAAAAAGAGGATAAGGTTAAAGGTTACAAGTGAAAGAGCCAAAAGTAACACGAACAGTGAAGATTAATGGAAGTCAATTCTTTACCAGCAAGAAAATTTCTTAACTTTAACTCTATTTTGAATTTTTAAAAAAACACAATTCTTCTCCGATAAGGTTTTGAAAACAAACAGGAATAGAGATCCGGCACAAACAATGGATCCGAAACAGAACTCGATTAATAGCGTCACGGTTGATTCGGCGCTTTTTGCGTAAAATATGATGATTAGTGTTAAAATCTGAGAATGTTGATAGCAGCACCATAATGGTAGCATTAAATCCCAAATATAATTCCAATTTCCAGAAAATAACGAATTGAAATGCCTGAAATACTGAGAGAATATGGATAATGTGAGGATTAGCCTTGTTCAGGCTATCTTTGCACTCTTTCAGGCTCATTTCACTAGTATTATGATTCATGTCTTAAACATATTATCTTCGTATGCCTTTTTTTGTACTCTTCAGAAATAAGGCTTATCAATAACAACGGTGATTTTAATTTGCAGAAGTGCTAAGAACTTTGAAAAAATTGCAAGCAGCTTCAAGAAAATTCACAGAAATGAATCTAATTGCACAAGTAAATCATTTACTAACCAAAGAGAAATAATTAGAATTGAAGAAATAAAAGCAAAGAGATCATTTGGTGCTGATGCGAACAGAAATGAAACAACACTTAGGATTCTGGAATATACGCCATCTGTGATATCTTCATCCGACTGACCACAAACGATAGATTCTGTAGCACGTGTAGATTTCGCGCAAAATAAGTAGAAGTTAGGATATGAAGTTTCTTTTTCAGATTTAAGCACTGTTACTTGCTGTATTTTAATTAATTAACAAATAAGCTTCTTTTTTTCCCTTTTTTTCCCAAAAACTTCAAATTACTGCTTCTCCAATTCATCAGTTATCATGAAATGATAACTTCTGTGTATCAAAGAATTTAACTAGCTTACAAATGATAGCAGCAGTCATTTACCATTGTAAAGAGTGACAAAAATGGCGACAGCAGAAAACATTGCTGAATAAATAACCAGCAGAGCGGTAATATTCTGCGGCCACCACCACCTGTTAAAGGTGGAAAATTGCGCACAGGTTGAACATAGGAGAGTTAGTATTGGTAATAGTAATAATCGTAGTAGAATTGCCGATGACGATGAATTAAGTGCTTTTAGTGTTCGCCTAGAATAATTATATTTAGTTTAGTCTATGGACTAATTTTAGCTAATATATTTCATATTTCTGTTATGATTTTTGTTTTATTTTTAATAATCATAAAATATAAAATTAATAATGATCATAAAATTTGAGTTAAAAATAAATGATTAATTTAATCATAAAATAATCATAAAATTTGAGTTAAAAATAAATAATTAATTTTCTCAAGGTACCGAGATATGAAATTTTCGATTACTGCAATTTAATCAGCTACAGTATCTAAAATATAATCTCCTAACAATAACAGAATGTCGATTGCGTTTTATCAATTAACTAAAGCACAGTTAGAACTAATAAGATGAGACTGTAATAAAGAATAGCAAATTTTGAATAATATTCTATTAAGTGATAAAATCTCGAAATGAGAACTTAAGTAAGATGAAGAATTGATCGAAACTATGCGGTTTTCCGTAGAAACACAAAGGTTTCGACAACTGAACATGCTGAAATGTCTCCATTCTTGGCTCATATATCTATAAGTTAATTTTTATGATATGACTGATTCAACTTTCAGGGGAAAAAACAGCTGGCTATGAAAAAGTTAAAAGAGAAAATTGATGCACGAAAATAAATTATAAAGTAAGAGTAAAGCAGCAGCAATATCTTGAAGAGGTCAATCCAATAACAGTACTTTGAAGAGGTCAATCAATTTTAAAGCTTGCTCTTGGGTCTCGCGATATCGTTTTGTTGTTTCTCGATCAATCGTTGCAAAGGACACTGGAAGTAAATCAGTGGTTCAATTGAAACAAAAATTAAATTGATGAAAAAATTTTACAGTGGTAATTTCTAGTAGAAAGTGCTAAATGAATATAGGACTAAGGAAATATTTAAGCTGAAAACGTAAATTTTATTTGCTCAAAATAATCATACAGTAATAGATGGCAGGATTTTCGTTTATCGGACATGGAAAACCGATCCGCCGGAAATACAACGGCAATTCTTTAGTAATACCTAAAAAACAATTTGAAACTTTGAAAATTTCAAAAGGAAAAAATTTCGCTAATATTTTTTCTAACAAAAGGTAGTATTATTAATACTACCATTAATAATTCCCTCTTCCTTTAATCACCATCAATCCATTTCATGCTTTTCAGTTTCATTAAGTAAAGTCTTTTTCCACTTCTTGCTTCTGCAATTGCCATTGACTAATTAGACTGCAACTAACCTGAATAAATCGTTTCACCATAAAATAAAATGGTAAGGCGATTGAATAATTGATACAGATCAGATCTTGGAATTCGTGTGGCTACTATAGCCATTTTTTGAGTTTTTTTGATGTATAAACTTAACGAATACATCAATTGATAGCTGCAGAGTGCATTCAAGCCTTCTGTTGGTTCATCCAGAAGAATTAAAACTAAATTTTAATTTTCAGTTCAACTTAATGAGTAATAGTGAACAAGGGGGAGAATGATTACGTGATGCGCAAATTAAAAAGCTGAATGAAATGATCGCCGAACGATAAGAACTACTAGCTAGTGGCTTTTAATAACTTTAAATTTTATTCAAAATTTAAAAAAAAAGTCAGACAATTAAGTTTCGGCTCAAATTAACTTACTTGGATCGTTGATTAGACGCATACACAATAATAGACGTCTTCTTGCTGCTTCATTTAGATTACTGATCGGAACATTGCAGTAAGCTGTAAGATCAAAATCTCGAACTAATGAAGCGATCTGAAAAACTTCGATTTATATCTCTTCATGACGAGTCAATTTTGATAAATAATTCAACTTATTCACAGTTCCAAAAACTTTACCCTCTTTTCTATTTCTCGATCATTTAGGCCACAAATCGTAATGCCGGCTTGGAATTTAAGCATAGCACAGGTGCTAATTGTTTCAATTAATGGCTGATTGAAATTTACGATCGCACAGGTGGAGTCAAATAGTTGGCCTAAAAATTATTTTCCTACTTAATTTTGTTTAATAATACTTATATTTACACATTTTCGGGTAGCTTTTTGTAGTTATATCATTGCACAGTTAAGCTGAAATTGATAAAATAAGACACATCAGTGAACTTATAACAGCTCACGTGTAAGTTGTCGCTGATTAAGCATTATATTACCCGTGAATTCACCACTGCATCTGCCAGCAATCACTTTTAATAACGTTGTTTTACCACTGCCTAAACTTCTCAAATGTTATCAGCAATTACAAAAAAAAAGGAAAAAAAATGATAACCTTTAAACAACTAATATGACCTTTGCAAAAATTTGGAGTGATAATTTTGTGTCCGTAAAACATCGTACATCATGGAATAACGCCTTTTGAAAAGTTAGGGCTAATGAGACGTAAATAATTGGCCATTTTGGTGAAGAATCTTTTTTTTTTGTTATAATTTCAATTTTTGTCGCTGACTTTTCAATGCTATCCTCATGAAAGAAAAAAAATTTAGAATACTCTATTTTTTGCATCTTATAAATGAACGATTTGATTTAAAAAATTTTAAATTTTGACGGAACGGATAATCTTTTAATCCAGATATTCGATGAAGAAAAAAAAAAACCATGACTTACCGGCATTCCCGATAATGCCATGTATCTCGCCGGATCGAACAATTATTGAAACTTCCTTCAGAAACTGTGCTGCAACCTTTGAACCACAAAAACGATTATACCTATAAAAGTTTTGCAAGTTTCACGTCCAGAAATCCATCACATGATAGTTGACTACATTCATAGGTGAGAAATTCACTCTAAGAGTATACGTCAAAATATGTTCCTAATTTGCAAACGACCTTTGCAGACTTAATAGTAAGATTCGCTAGCAAGAAAGATTTTATCTGTCTTGCTTCAATCTTTCGAAATTCTCATCAAATCGTTATTTCTTCTACAATCAGTACAAAATATAAAAAAAGATTTCAATTCTATCTTCAGACTTTTTGGTTGCCTCTACGATTAGAACCTAATTAGTGCTAAGTATATCTTTCTTTTATGACATATTCCATGCGTTATATGTCCCTCTTTATTTTAAAAAATTAACATTGCACCATTTAGACGGTTTCAGAACACGAATATTCGAGACATTTCGGCATTCAAGAATATAGGCCTCATTCAATATAACCATCGCTACAGTACTCATCAAAATAATAGCATCGTAGATGGTAGTTGTGCAGGTGGCACATCACTGAAATTAACAGTGATAAGAAGTCTTGAAGTACAAGATGATAAAATTTTAAACATTCAAACAATTCAAAGACATTATTAGGCTTTACTTTTGGTATAAAAGTTCTCTAAGTTTTTTAGTCTAGATTCCCGACAAAAGTCAAAAAACTGATCATCTGAATTCACATAAATGAACATCAAATCTATTTAACATTATACCTGTGCCATGAGCGCTAACAGGTATAGACAGATGGAACGATATGGTAGTATTAGACAAAATTTAATGTATGCTAGATTACTTTCTTATTCCATTTATCGTATCAATAAAGGAATATAATTATTCAGAGAAGTTTAGTTTGAAGTAATTCTGTCTACAAGCTTAAAATATAGAAGATTTGAATGTTGTAATTAATTAAAAGAAAAGCAATATCTTTATTTCAGCTTCAAAACTCTGTACTTTTGCTAGAAACGTTAGTGGATTGAGAAAAAAGCTTGTAGTGTAGAAACATAGAACTCAGACATTCACAGATCATAAATTAATATAAATTCATAAAAGAAGTCATATCGCAATTTTATTTTTAAACATGCAGGGAAAGAAGTAAAAAGAAAAGAATTTATTAAATCAGCAAAGTTCATGATGAAAAACTCTTAGAAAATATTCTAATATGACTTGATTATAATAATAATTGGCCAAAATGATAGCATAATTTTGTCTAGAAAACTCAGAAAATTACTTATCACACAATTTTGAAGCAACCGTAGGATTATGAAGTGAGTTGAAAAAAATTGAGCTAATACGACCATGCTTGGGATGTAAACTGATATCCGTCAGTTTTATCAATAATTCAATCATTGATACTAAAGAGATATTTGTTCCCTAATTTGAATAGGATTAAGGAATTCATCAAAATCAACATGGAATTAAGATGAATGCTTACCACATAGCTACATAGCCCAAAAAAAAAGGGAAAATTAGCAAAAACTTTATGCCTTGTAGACTTCATTGGACTAAATTATTATCAGTTATTGATAAAATTACGATAATGACTAGCCAAAATGATAATACTATTTTTTGCATGACTTAAATAACTCTTTTCCAGTAAATTTATTTGATGCATTGAGACATGTTATTAAGACAACCTAATCCTTTCTGTTCACGTCACGTACGTATGTCTAATCTTAGACTAGTTCTTTGCATGCTAAATACTGTTTCTTGTCATCTTGTCATGGGACGAAATAAGTGGGTAAAATGGGAAGGAATAAGTGGTCGTGCCATGCGGAACAATAATGGATGGAATATTCCAATAGATATTCCATCTATCAATCAGTACGATGACTTCAATAACACATCCATTATTCCATTTCCTCTCTTCTCAACTCGACATGAATTCAGTTCAGATGTGAAGTGAGTGAGATGGGATAAGTTGAAGAGAGCCAGGGTGTTCTACAGGTATGATAACAATAGCATTCTTACCTGCCGGTGTGATCAGCCACCTGCATCAATTAACCATGCAGAAGGGGGAAAGTGGAAATAGTTATGAAAGAGATGATATTGGGATAAGCTATTCTTTTATGTGATTAAAACTATCATTGTGGATGATGGATGCTATGGAATGGATAACATCCGTTGAATTAAATGGCTCAAGAATTTTTCGGCTCAAGCATCTCAACATCTCAAGTTCTTCTTCCTGTAACTTATCCCGTTTTTTATTATCGGTGGGAAGGAAAATAGAAATTATTAATGAAATAAGCAGAAATTTGCATTGGAGAAAAAATAGATGACGAGTGAAAAGAGAACCTGATTTTTATATTTAGTAACGAAGATATGACTAATTAATTTTTCCTTAGTAGTGGGCTTTGAATTGCGATTGCCAATTACGAATGTTAATTTTAGTAACAAAGATATGACCAATTAATCTTTCCTTAGTAATGGACTTCGAACTGCGATTGTCAATTAGAAATATTAATTATCGAAAATAACCACTTTTATCATTTAGTAATAAAGTCAGTTGAGCTCAACATCGATGTTTAAACTTTACATTTTTTCGGCTAAGGTAAAGGAATCTTAAAACTAAGTGATTTCTGAACTTGCATTGGTAACATCGAATTCGATTGCTGAAGTTCTTTCAAATTCTTCTTTTCAAAAATATATGCCAATTTTTAATAAATTAAATTCTTCATTTCATTTTATTCTAACAATTTTACAAGACAGTACAACATTGTATAAACGAAAAAGACAGCTTTGTAATAATAATTCATTTCTCTTATATGATGCTTCCAATCGAATTCAATTCTATTTTTCGCTAAAAGTGTGAATACCGCCTTTGAAAATATGTAGGTATTCAGATTTTCGATACTAAAATCTAAGAATTCCATCTAATATATTTCAAAATTTAAAATTCAACAGTTTATCCAAACTGAACAATGGTAGACAAAATTTTAGTAGAATTAAGGAAATATTTGAGTATAGGGAAAATTTACATCATCTTATCACAGGTCTCATTTCGTGGTTTCGGGCTTACTTTGATGAAGATTCAGCATCAGCACTGATAATGACGATCAATGCTGATACAATCGTTAAACAGGCAGTTGCAATCAGTTTCGAGATCATTATACTTCCATCCATAATTATTGCATTTTTGAAGTTCAAATTTAAAAATTACTGAAGTGAACTGGAAAGACAACTCATTTAATATAGGCATGGCATGTGATGATAACGGATTTGTCAGATCATTTGCGAAAAAAAAAAGATAACTAAAGCCATCATTTTTTTTATTTCCTTTTTTTTTTTTAAATAGGCGATAATTTTTTTTTGCTGAACTATTGCAAGTTATTTTTCAGAAAATTGTTTAAGGCTCTAAATTGCTAAAATAATTTCAAAAACACCGGTATTTGATTATACCTTTTTTGGAAGTTGATGAACTTTTCAACTACTAAATTTCAATATCTAAATTATTGCCCTTTTTTTTAAAAATATTTGTGTTCCATTTGCATTTCCATAATTCTAAGATGTAAAACATCATAAATTTAGTGGTACCAAGCTTACATTCTGATAGCAACGAGAAATCAATCACGCTGATCACGTAAATCACCAGGCTTGGCATAATCAAATGATGTCATATGTAATGATAAGCCTTGTGATACGAATATAGAATAATTCGTGATACGGTAAGTTGTCAAATTCTCGTACAATACCTAAACTATCTGCGGCTGATTTATACAAACTAAGAAGATATATTGAACTTTTCAACTTTTTTTTCTTTTCAAACAAATGGAAGAATGAATTGAGAAAAATTGCACAAATCATAGTTTCTCATCAATAAAATGGAAATACATTAGAACTGTCTGAATGTGACAAAAGAAATCATTAATTATTAAGCCATGTGACATTTACTTAGCCAAACCAACTGGCATTCAAAATGTAATAAGTCTGATCGATTGATTTACAAACAAAATAATTTTACGAGTTATTCTTTTATGATTAAAACCGAGAGATTTGGTGATACTGTTGCTAGCACTGACATTTCATACATTTTAGAATTGTCTGAAAATTTTGGCTAACTTTACAGGTTATTTAAAGTATGAATACTGACAAAAAATCACATCTTCACTTCTCAAAAAATACACACAACTTTTTTTCCTTTTTTAAGTATTTTTTTTTTTTTAAGAATTTATTGGGAAATAATATTATGAGCAATTCAACGCTTTGTTTTCCAGAAGTTTCCATTTTACATTTTGTTGAAATTAGCAGTCGTTAAGGCTACTAATAAGTTTAAATAACTTCTCTTATAATCTGGTAGATTAAACTTATTAAAAAATAGAATATTCGGTTTCTAAAGCTTCATTTCTCCATCCTTATGACTAGAGAAGCGAATATCCTTCAGCCCACCATAATGTTCTGGATTCCAACGCAACTTGAAATCAGTCCAGCTCTACGACCTCGCTATTTAACAAATTTGAAAATAACGAAAAATACTGAATAAGTAACGTTTATTCACCAAGACAAATAAAAAGCTTCGCCAGAAAATGTCGAAAATTCGTTACTTGCCGAATTTACATATTATAATTACAATCTGATTGCTTTCATCCTGAAATTTTCCGCTGTCAACGAAATTGAAAGAAAAAAGAACGGGAGAGGCTAAAGTCTAAGTAGAAATATTTAGCCCGAAAACGAATTCAAGCATATGATTTGGAAACATTCGAACTTTGATCTGAAGCAATTCATTGCTATTTGCTAACTTCGCAGTGCAAGTGAATTATCAACACGAACTAGGTCGTCCTAAACTTAATCAGCAAAAATCTCTCTCTCTTTGACTTCCACAAAGCAATAAATGAATGAATGAAAAGCATTTTCAAATCCTGTATTAGGCGATACTTGCGTATTCCACTGGATTGCATGTTGATGTAGTAGCATAGGAAAATTCCAGCTGTGTGGCATTGACGAAAGCAACTGATAGAAATAAAGTCGAATGTTGGGTTAAACATGGCCAATGAATTTAGGATAGCTAATGTTTCCACGCCACATCTTTTTCTTCTAAGACCAGAAATGATCCCGCCATTACGTTGATTGGAACATCCGTGAAAGAGACAACAGTATCGAGATTTTATATCAATATGATTTGCTTTTTGAGTGACTCAGGTTGATTGACCTTATCAACCATCAAAAAAATTTTATGGATATTGCAATTGAGTATCAACCAGTAATGTTTAAAAGTACTTTACGATTTGTTAGAATCTGATACCAAGTAATTTTGAGACTAGACTATTAGGAGAAAAATAGCAGTATCATTTTTCTAATCCCAAAGACGCCAAAGAATATTTAAACAATGCGATGCCTCACAGATAAGAATAAAACACAAAATTAAACACAGAAATTTTATCAAGCAGTGAACGAAAATAAATATTCTTTCCATCAGTTATTCTGTACTAACAGCAATCAAGACAAATACAGTTACGAAATTAAGGATAACCTTAAATTATATTAGCAAACGAAGTCAAAAGCTCTTTTTACAATAAATAATATCGATTACATGCCTCTAGACATTGGGTGATCACCCCAGTACTCCGGATCTGGTGCATCGTCTGATGGGATCCCAAGTTCTTCATCAGAAAATTCTTCTGGAGCAGGAATATAATATTCGCCCTAAAATATTGGCATCATCTGTGTGGATTAATCATTTAAACTTCGTTAGTCAAAAATTTCTAAAAACATTTTTAATAAATGCAAAAGTCATGGTTCCCAAATATTTTGAATCAGAGAATAATCATAATTTTATTCTCTTACTTAAAGAAAAAAAAAAAAAAAAACATAGACGATTTGCCATACTTCCCTATTGTTTCAGTCGAAATCAAACTACATTTCAAATCATAGAAGAGCTACGAAAAGAGATCAAATGACATGTAATTCTCTTATACACTTATTTTTAGCCAATTTTTCTTGGAAAAAAAAGAAAAGGGTTATTCAGAGATACAACTAGTAGTACCAAAAAGTACTACAGGTTCGAAATAATTCGTGATAAGAATTATAAAAAAGGAAAACGAATAAAACTAACAATTAGTTCGCCATAGTTGTAATACAAATGATATACAAACCAACCCCACAATAAAGAGCTTGTTAAAGTGATCATTAAATTTTCTAATCGCATGGTATTTTGAGGCGGCGCCTCTCGATAATAATACCTACAAATGCGTTAATAAAATAAGATTAACAATTCTATACATCATTAAGCTATAAGTACGGATCATTTAATTCAATAATCTACACTGATTAAATGACCTATACCCACAGCTCAATGATGTAAAGGAACTATTAACTGTATGAAACTTGTGACTTGCCAAAGTTTTTTCTTTCAAATGAAAAAATTAAATAATGAAGACACTAGCATTATCAACTCTGACTATCTTGATGGGATGCAAGTCTCGAAAAAAAAGAAAGACAAAAGCTTGAAGAGGAAAAGACCCTCTCCAAGCTTTTGTTTTTTAAATTAAATTAGGTACAATGTCCGTACATGTTTAATGGTGGATCATCTGGCTCGCCAAGATATGGTTTATCCGTTGTATTTGTGACCGGATCATCGTCTGCTCCACTTTTCACACCAACAGCTATTTCTGGGCCATCAGCATCCTGAAAAAGTTAACCTCCTTTGAAACTAATAGTTTAAGTGAAACCTGAATATAAGCACTAACCTTTCCCCAGAGCCATTTTGTTCTTAAAGAACCACTGGAAGTCAGAATGGAGGGTGTATTTCGTGCAAATGCAAGCTTCGTCAGCGGTCTCAAAACTTTCGAATACCGAGCAGCACTTGTTAACAACATCCCTCAATCGCAGAATATAACATGCACTGGAAATTGAACAAGAAAGAAAAAGACTCTTTCATCTAATTTTATTTAGATTTAAATAATCAGTTAGAAAATATGCCATCTTCTTTGCCTTCGTTCAATTCTATGACTTGACCTCATAAAGACAAATGTACTGTGGCCCGACCTCACAAAGACAAATACACTACGGCCAAACCAAAATACTTGAACAAGAGAGTATGTAAAATCCAACATTAATACCAAACAGTTCCGCGGACGATTTGCAGAACTTTGTGATATTTCGCAAATTTTATTAATCTTATTCGTTTCTCCACGAACTATGCTATTTTTATCCTCTCAATATCTACCACTGCAAAAAAATTATTGTTTCTCGCTGAATTTCTTAATTTCTTACAACAGCTAATTTCACTAGCATACTTAACCCCCTCGACCTCTCACCTTTCCCGACGTCCAGCCATCTCAAACAGCCGTACTCCATTCACCTCATCTCTCACCCCCATGCTCTCTCTCGCTTAACCGAATACGCGCTATGAAACATTTTGCGTCTCATCTTTGGACAAGCGTCCACTAACAAGATTGAGGCTAGACTTCCTGAAGCAAGTGGATTAGAGTGAGAGCTAGTCGGAAGTGGTGTATTTAACACTCACAGAAGTGAAACTCGAGTTTGAACTCGCACAAAATTGTTAGTCCATTCAAAAGTAGACGGGAGACAGCTTGAAAAAGTAAGCTAGATATAGATGTATCAGGTAATTCAGTTATAAGTTCAGTAAATTAAGCGAAATTTAAATTAGCTACGATAAATCTTCCGAAATTTTTCGATTAAACACTTTCTAATTCACGCAAAAAATTAATTGAGCTCAAGTCATATCCCCTCCATGACAGTTAGAATTACCAGCGTTCTGAAGCCCCGATAACAGCAAGTTATCAGCTACTTACAGATGTTGCTATCACATCCAGCATCTCACCTTGAGCTTTACCTTTCTGCATTCACTGAAAAATACCTTAGTGCTTTTGCTAATCCCTTGTGCTGCCATGAGACTAGACCAGTGAAGGAAAGGATCTCAAACATAGTCACGTAGCCAAGCTTCCTGTACTTCTACTGGCCTATCCTAACAGCAGTACAAAGTGTTCCACCATCCGAACTCTAATCATTCAAGTGTTCATGTGACACCACCATTTATCTACTCATTTGTTACCAATTTTTTCTCTACCTTTTCATTCCAGGTAAATGGTTTGCTTGGCTCCTTGGACTCAGAAGACATTTGCTTGGAATGCTAATTCTGAAAGCGTTCTTCATCTGAACAATCATGACAAGAAGCGTAAAAACGAGCCTCCGATAAAAATAATCTCACGTCTTACATCATATCTAAATCTGTATTTAACAGTAACTCTACACGTCACATCTCTATCTTACAGTACAATATTACGTCATATCCAATGACGCCAGTACAAGCCAAAGTTGAAGAGTGAAAGTATGAGCAAAGAGGAATGAAAATGAAATGATATGATCGGAATAATGGGCCCAGAGCTTCCCATGGCCATAGGGCCAGTTGTATTATCGGCGCCATGGATCTATTTGATGACGGTCCCTTCTGATCGTCAGACGTTTCGATGAATACATTAATCGCACCCTTTTCATGTTGTTTACCTCTCTGTTGTTATTATGCTTTCAGTGATCGATATGTTTCTTTTAATTTCATTAAAATTTTGCAATAATTTAAAAAAATTTCGAAATCGAAAAAAATCAACTAAATTTCTTTCTTATTTCTTCCGAAATATATGTGCCATCTGCTATCTTTAAATGTTATTTCTATTTTCGCTCTTCCCTTTTTTTTCTCAGTTTTTTTTTTTTTTTTTCTTTTATCTGTAACTATATGTTCACACTTTTCCTCTTCTAATTTGTTAGAATCTTTGTTTAATGTATATTCTTGCAAAATATTTGAAAATTTTTCCTTCTGTTTCATAGCCATTTGGAAATGTTTTTCAAATTTTCCCTTTTCTTTTTTTTTTTCAAAAATTTTTTTGTCACTAAAAAATTTGTCAATTTTTATTCAACCGCTAATATGCAATTACGTAATTGTAATGTTTGTATATTTTCGGTACTTAAAATCATAAAGGTATTATTAGGCTTCTTGGTTGCACATAACAACTTAGATTATATATTTTTAAAAAAAAATTTTCAAATATTAATGAGTCGAATAATCAGGCTAACTGCAAGCCTTTCCGAAGATCGCCTAAGTGTACGTGTCACGTAACACACGTGTAATGTAAATGTCGTTAACAAGGCGAAGCTGAGTTGGCTGTTTGAAAAAAACTTCTAACTAAAAATGAGAATATATCTTCTTAGCCAGTCTCTTATTTCGAGAGAAAACATTCAGCCAAAAGTGATTGCAGTGATTATTCTCGAGATGCAATGGAATTCGGCACAAATTTATTACTATATTTTCCCCAACTTAAATCTTAATGAACTATTCATTTCAGAATTGCTGTTTGATATAAATATAAGGACTAGAAAACTTCGTGAGAAATTTAGTTTCCATTTCAGGCAACAATTTCGATGATCACTGAACTGTGCTTACCTAAAGTTATAAAGATGCACTTAAACAGCATTTAAGTGAAATTCATTCGTAAAATCAATGCCTAAAACATTTCAGGAAATTATTCATTTTCAAGAAATTCAGGAAACCAGTCAAATTTATTTCTATTAAATCCATGGACAGATTGGATACTTTATTCTGCTGCCTTCTGGAAATGTGCTTAATAAATTTTTTAGCATTTCATGTGGCAATTTCTATGATTAACATTAGTTTTAAAAAAAAAAAAAAAAGAAATTATCAATAAATTTATTGCTTTCTTTCAGAAAAAAAGGCAGCAGATTTTTCCTTTTTTCAAACTAATACAGTTGCAATAATTTCGTTAAATCACCAGAAGCATAATAGCGCCTTTTGTCATCTGAATCCTTGTGATCATCTGAATCCTCATGACATCTGAAATGCATCGACACTATTTTATCGGCTATCTCTCTCAAAAAAAAACATATCGCTGCTACAAAGAACAAATTCAGTTTCAGAATTTATATTCACTGGAATGAATGGAATAATGCTGACACTGATTTCCATATGGTTGTTATCATCCTTATCACTGCTCGTTTCTACTTCCATCACTTGCATGTCATGTGCTACAAAGCATGCTATTACTGTAAAATTTTAATTTAATTTCGTTAGATTTATTTCTGAAAAGGTTAAGTTTTTGAAATTATCTCTTAGAAATATCTGAAAGCCTATACAATGCTTAATGGCGAACTATTATTCAGCACTGGAATAAATTTATGATTTATCGCGTGATGAATCCACGTACTGGTACGTTGATGGATGATCATCCTTGTGAGAATCCAAATAATCTAACCTGCGATGGTTTATGCTATATTTTTCAAATAAGTGGGATTAGTAAGGTAGACGGAACAAGGCAAATTTTTGGTATTTTTTTTATTTCTGGTGATTATTTAGTTAAACTGAACTTGACGTTCAATTATATTCAGTAATTTTAAAATGACTTAGAATATCTTCTAGTTAGATTCTTCACCGAAATCTTCCTTAATTGTACTGAAAAAGAAATTTACAACTTAAGGAAAAGTCATGCAAGTAACTGACCCTTTTGTTAACCACTTAAATTGAATTAATTAAACTATTTAGCTTCCCAGATTATCACTTCACGACTTAGAAGAATGCTATTATCGCATAAAACACTGGCCGGCAACTTTGTTTATTCACTCGTTTTGTTAAAAAAATTTGAAAAACAAAACTAAAATCAAAATTATAGAAAATTGAGACAAAATGAATAATTAATCAGTGAACATTGCTTTTTGTGTATTTTTAATTTACCTATTCAAGTAATATCAAAAATATTTCCTCGCTTCTCTAGCAATAGCACAAGGCTGCTCAATTGGACTTTTTGACGGTGGCGTAAGATGCTTCGATCGACCTATTATATTACAAGGACGAGGTGGTAATTTCAACTTAGATGCACACTACTGCTTATGTAACGGTGATTTCTGCACACGAAATTCGGAAATATGGATCCGGTATGGACCTAAGAAATTCTATACTGAAAGGCAGAAGGCAGGTAAGTTAGTGAGTTTCATTTCAATAATTTCATCAAGCTAAAAATTTATCGCAACCTACAATTAAATAATTACAGGGTGGTTTTTTTTCTCTTTTCTTATTTCATATTTTCACTTCAACCTCCAAAATTTTTACAATTAATTCCTTTCGTTTAGAAAATTGAAGCAACCCTTTAAAGAATTCATTTGATTGTTTATAAATTAAATTATAAAAGAACAATATAATCATTTAATGCCTTTTTCCTTCTTAATTCCTTTCTCTTCTCTCGCATTATAAAAGAAACTTTTTACTTTTTTCTATCAGTTCAATTTTCAAATATCATTTGAAAAGCTTAGACTTGGCCATGAAAGTTCCACTTCATACTGCTCCTAACATTAATTTGACTTTGGTACTTTTAATACGAATTTCAAATGCGATTTTTGAGTATTGAATGCGCTTTATCTCGCATATGCTCAATGCATCAGTAATATTTTAAATAATTTAAAATATATATAAGTAATTAAAATGGTTTATCCCATACTAGGTACATCAAAATACCTACTGTTTCACACGAACTTTCAGTTGATTTCCCCTGATCTTTTTGAATTAGGAAATAACATCATTTCCTTTAGTATATATTTTAGGTTAAACGTATTTCTGATCACATCACAATCATTTAAAATTACAATCAGTGTAATTTGATGATACAGTAATATTTCCAACTATTTAAAAGAAAAAAGACTGATAAATGATTGTGATGATAAAGATAGAGTATGATATAGAATAAGCTTCAGGATTGACTCATGAATTATTGCACTGAAAATGATGTTTTCCATCTTTATTTGTGAGTTTTAGAAAGATACTACTAACTATGTGAACAAAGTAAATAATTGCAGTAATATAAAAAAAAAACAATAGAAAAATATAACCATTAGATTGATGAGTCTCTTATTTCCCTCAAGTTTTCAATTTAAAAAAAAAAGGAAAAACATATGATATGTTTTAAATTTGACAGTTAAGGGATAAAACTGTCCGATATATTTTATTTGCTGAGTAGATGGCAACTTCGAAAACTTTTTTAAAAGTTATACGGACATGAAATTAAAAATTTTCGAAATTCTCTTTCAAATTGTTTGCAAGGCGGAAACGAATCATTATGGATTATAGGGACACTGTCCAAAAGTAACTTGTCAAGGCATACCGTTATACTTTTTTAAACATTAATTAATTAGCAAATACTTGTTTTAGGATCGATGAGTAGAAGGAATTCGATACACGCAGTCTCGATCATTTATTTGCTCGCCGTCATGAACGAGTTTATTTGAAATGATTATCATCGTCACCGTCAAATGTTGAAATTGCTCAAGATAAAATACATTTTCCTTGTGTTCTGTGATTGTTTTATATTAATTTTAGTGCAATCTCGACTAATTCTTTCAGAAATTTCAACAATTTTTTCAAAATTTCTAAAAATTGATGAAGTTAGTTGAAACAAAATTCCGTCGCATTGGGAAAACATTGCAGTGCTATCAGACACTGATCAAATGAAAAACTGATAATGATGATAATTTCTTTGCATACAGCTGAGGATTAAAGCTTGCAAAAAATTTCTTTATTACACGAGAAAAACTGATTATATGATTTTTTTTTTTTTGATGTGGTAGTATTTCAATGTAATATTACTGTTTATGGTGCAGAATTGGGATTTATTCTTATTAGAGAATAAGCCGGAAGAATTTGAAATCAAAATAATGACAAAATAAAACAAATTTAGATTACGTCGAGAAATTAGCGAAAAAAAAAAAGAAGAAATTCCATAAAGATCTTATTTGAGCCAATTTCATTAATGAGAAAATGAGTCTTCTCCTTTTCTACACATCCTTGTTGGTCCAAACAGCAATTTCAGTTCCTTTTTGCCACAATTTACAATTTAACAAATTTTCACACTAAAACAATTTTTAGGAAGTTGCACTCTACTAGTAGCACTTTCACTAATTTTTATTGTCTTAAGTTGCAGAATGTTTCCTTTCCTGAAGCTTTCTTGTAGACCGAATCTGAAAAGCATTACAGTCTTCCAATGCCTCATTTATGTGACACTTGAGAGTGCAGATGTGATCAAGTATTAATTAAACAATGGTAAGTTGGAACGTTTGGTTTTAGCTTTACACACCTGTGCATCTAAGAATGAGCAAAACAGTAGCAGATTTAATTAGAATAAAATGAGGAAAAATGTTGTTTGCGTACTGTACTGATACGCATTATCATAAACCAACCTAACATTATCAATTGACTGTGATGGGAAGGGGGGGAAGAGAATACTTGTAACTGGATATGAGAATAGAAATCAATGATAAAATGTTAAAAATGGCGTTCACAAGAAATAAATGCAAATGAGAAGGTGGTCAGAAGACGAATTAAGCATCTGAAGGACCAACGAATCATAAAAATTATGATGGCTACTAGATTTATCATCTATATCGAAATATTTCACTTTTCATAAAAACTAATAATTCATTTTTCATTTAGAACAGGATTATTTGTCATTATAAAGTGCATGGAGAAAATAATTAATGAAATATTTACCAACAACTGGGAAAAAATTGAATTCAGAATCGAATTATCAGGAAGGATTCTCAACTAACATCACTTACTTCCGAATCGTGAATTAAAATTTTCATCTAAAAGTTCATTCAATTACAAATTTAATTCACTTCGCAATTTCATGATTAAAAAAAAAAACGATTGAAAACTTCGATTCTAAATTTCCTGAAAATCATCTAGCGTATTCTTCTCGATAAACTTAAAATCGTCAAAGATAAAGCAAATTGGGCGAATTGCATGTAAGCAAATTTCATAAATAAAATTTATTGTTTGAAAAAATAAAAAAAAATGAAAAGTAAAATAAATAATTAAATTAAAATTCAACTGATGATTTAAAATCTATATTTGACCGGGGACTTCTTAAAAGAAATTGTTTTATTTTTCCAATTAATAATTTAAAACGAACAAACAAAAACAAAAATTAAATATGTTCAAAATTCATTCTCCATGAATTTTGAAAATTAAGCAGCCAATTTTCCCTTTCTTCTTTTTCCTTACAAGTACGAAAATCAGTAAAGAGTTAATAAATTGTGCAGCAATGTAATCAATTAATCAATCAACTTCTTACTTTTCAAATTTCATTTGTACTTTTGCCATAGTTTGTTTCAAATGCTACTGAATTAGTAAATGAAGCTGTGTTGATGGTGTAAAGTGTCCGTGTTGTGCTGCTCGCTCAGAATCATGTTTTAATTTCGAAATGGTGACACTTTCAAGCTGATGCACCAATTCACTCTGCTCCCTGTCACCGAACAAAACTTCACCTCCTGTCACTTTGTCTTCCTGAACAACATTTCTTTTCCTCACTGACAAAAACAACTATATTAGCAGTAGCAGATCATCGTCATCATCATTAACACAATGTCAACTTCAATTAACATCACCCCTTGATCATTTATAGTTTACTTATCATCATTATTATTATCATATTTTTTTTTTTCAAAACCAACAAAATATTCCTGTTGCTAACATTTTTCTTCATATTACTATTATACCTGTTGCTTTAGTTTTTATTGTTATTACTAATTTTTTTTTTTTTATTTTGATAATTATCATTATTTTTTTTGATTATATGGTTTTTAGGCTTAATTGATAGCCTTAAAAATATGAAATTCAGCACCATAATTTAACACTATCTATTATAGATATTTAAACTATCAGAAGTAAGCTAATTAAAAAATGATTTTTAGTCACCTTTATTAATTAAAACATTTTTTATCCAAATATATCGCCAGACGATGTTTTTTCTTAAAAGCTATATTAAGCGAAGTGAATATTATTTTTCAAATTTAGTAAACCTAGTACCATTCTCATACTTTCTTTTCAGATTTAATTACAGAAATGCTAAAAGCTACCATTCAGACAAAAGTTTTTGATTCACATTTAGGCTAAAAGTCTAAGTGGTATTTGTGCTTCGAAATTAGATATTTTACAATATTTCAAACGAAGAAATACGAATTTTACCAAATATAATAATCATAGATTCCATAATATTTCTTAGTGTAATGAAATAAATCTTTCTATTTTCATTATCTTGAGCAATAATATCGAATGTGACTAATGAAAACTGATTTAATAGTATTTGAAATATGATAAATTTAATTAAATCTACCAGTTCTTTTCTTCTGTATCCTTTAGTAGCGAACAGAGCGCTGATTTAGAACAGTGATGAACGAAAAAGTAAGAATTGATAGATAAAAAACATTTCTTTCTAGAAGATCTGTCGCTTTTGCCAACTTTCTTTTATCCTTTTTTAGATAGGAATCAAATCTTTTGATCGAATTTGTTTCCAGAGAATGCCCACTTTCAGATAATAAAGGATCGCCATAATTCCATTACTGAAGCCCTTCGTAAATTACAGCAATCCTTGATCTATTAATGTCCTTGTTCTAAATGAAGACTTGAGCTCCTGAACTTCATTGTTTTTTTTTTTTCAAATTAAAACTTTTAACCGTGACGAAATTTCAAAATGATGCAATTACTATAAGTAGAGATGTGCTACTGCAGCGTTTTTTCATGCAATTGAAAAATGATTACGTTTATCAGAACCTCTTGTTTAAATTATCAGTTCCATGGACTGTTAGTTATTTGAAATCCTATTATTCAGTAAATGTTATTATTACAAACTAAAATTTCTTCGTGAAAGAAGAAGAAAAGAACTCTTCAAAATTTTCACTGAGTTGGAAATTAAATTGTTAATGAAAAGACGAATGTGAATATGAGAATTTACTGATTTCTCGACTGATAAGGAAAAAGGGAAAAATAAACAAATCCAAAAAATTCCTTTACATTTATTTAATTTAAAATGTTCTTCTATAAATTGCTTGACAAAATTTTCAAAAACTATTTGAAATTTAAAGATTAAATTTTTTCCTTTTTTTTTCTAATTTACAAATAGATGAATTTAAAATCATTCAGGTGGTGGTGCAATCCCATTTCTAACCCATAAAGGGATTGAAAGAGAGAAACAATTTGTCGCACCAGATGCACGGTAATTTTATTTTATTTTATACATATTTACTGGAAAAAGATCAAAAATCAAATTGAAATTTATTAATTTCGACTATATCTCTCATAATTAGTTTAAAATTTAGGATTGCTTCTGAAAAAATAATAAAATCAAATTATTTTAGAAATGATAAAAATAAGTCATCTGATCATCTTATCGGCGATCATACTTTTGTCGGCTGATGCTACTACTTGCGGAAAGCTTACTCGTTGTGCTATTAAACGATGCTTTTCACCAGGTTATCATTTTTTTTATTACAGGAAAAAACTAGTTTAAAATTTAGAAATAACTCTGACTGAATGATATCAACCAGTGTGATAAAGATTACAGATAAGCAAAAATGATAAATCTCAGAACTAGACACTTCAAGCAGTCTTGCATGCTGCATATTTCTGCATGCATGCAGAATATTAGGTAATTTCAGAGCAAACTGAAAAAGCACTGCATACGCTGAGTGCAGTTGGAATGTTTTCCACAGTAGTGAATCAGTTCAGTTTTATTTGTATCGCAACAAGATGTCGTGAATCGTGCATTGGTTGCGAGCAGTGCAATTATGCTCTGGATCAATTGTCTAAAATAGCTGCTGGAATTAAAACAAGTAATTTCTTTCAATAATTAGTCATTAATTAATTCATATACTTAGTGCATAAAAACCGAAATCCATGAATAGGTTTATTTGCTTTGTTTTAGTGGTAAATTTTTATCACTTTCTCTTATTTTTCAGTAAAATATCAATATTGATAATATTATTGATATCTTTTTTTTTTTCTATTTTTGCTGTCTAATTACTTTTTTCCTACTTATACTACTGTTACCAACGTTTATTATCATCGGGATGAGCTTCTAACAGTTTTTTTTTTTTAATTTTCAAGCTATTCGACTATTATTTTCCCGATTAAAAAAAAAATTAAATGATAGATGCAAAATTTGTATCATTAATTAGGTTTTAAGCTGTTAGAAGCTAGATCAATTGTCTAAAATAGCCACATAAACGAAAACTTGCATAAGCGAATAGTGTTATTTAATTTTCTAAAAATTTTTCATTATTTAATTCAAATTCATTAAATCCTGTTCACGCAAGTTTGGTGTTGCAGCAATTTAATTTTATTTGGCTCTTTTTTTGGTTGTTTTTTAAAAACTATCTATTCTTACTCGCAAACAAAATTTCATTCAATTTATTTTTCAAATTATCTACCCTTCATGGATCTCTTGACCTTCTTAATTCAACCACACAAAACTATACTTGCAATATTTTTCCTTCAATTTTAAAATTAACAATTATTTTCAGCTAACTAGCTAGCTCTTAATAGCAAGTTAGTTTGATCCCTTACTTCTCAAAACTACTTAACTTCCAAACGTCTTCTGGAAACTTTCTGTTTCCACTGAAATAAATCCGCCTACATTCACTTTGTTTTCTTTGCCTCTTTGTTCTGCCAACTTCTCAGTCTAGTACATTCTCAAGCCTAAACTTTTACTACAGTAGCTTATATGACTAAATTCCAGTTCTCTTTCTCCAAGATTATTCGTACTTTCCGCATCCTGTTTCCCTCAACCTAGAGTCTTACACTAGAGTCTAGAGTTTTATATTTATAAGCAGCCGTTATGCGAGATTGTCAGACGTTACACTTACCTAATGAGAATTTAAGTCTGTGCTTAACCTATCTTCCTCTCCTAAATCAGAAATGCTAAATTGGGCAAGATTTTTGGAGTGTGCAAAGAAAAATGTAAAAAGGAAGCATTTGTTTTCTGATGATAACATTAGAAATAAATGAGATTAAAAAGTTAAGAAAAAAGTTAAATTTTCAAAAGTTTAATTAAGTAACCTAAATTATACGTTGACCATAATCATTAAATGTATTGCAGACATGATCTGTCCCAAAATTGAAACTTGTATGGAGCAATGTTTCCAGGAAGATGCGCTTCAGATCAATTCATGTGCCAAAAAACAATGTAATGTTCATTGTTTTGATGATTGTGCATATTGCATTAACATTGCCAAGCGGATATTCTTAAGAATTTGTCGTGAAAAAGACATTACCAACTTGCCAAACGTGAAATTTAACGGTAGTTGTATGGAGTTATTCGACCATGTCCTCAACGAATTCAACGCTGGTCGTAGAACGTGAGAAACGTGTATCATGGCGAACTTTAGAAAGTAATGTCATCCTGAGTATGTGACATTAGGGGAAAAAAAAAGGATTTTGTGAAATTAGGTAGTGCGATTATTTATGAAAATGTGAAAGGAAGTCAAGCTAATTTACAAGAGATGGCTTAATTTTGAGTAGATGGAATTGAAAATTTTCAATTTTATTTTATAAGATATATTCTAGATCATATTGATTGTTTACAGCGATTTTTCTCTCTGTTTAGCTGAGAGATAATAAGATTTAGCTCTTGGATCCATGCATTATTAAATTGTTAAGTATTTTAATTTTTGTTTTTGCTGTAAGCTACAACCATTGTGTTGATCCATTTTATAAAGTCATTAACAAATTAAATTTCGAATAGAACTTCTATGCATGTTATTCACTATTGATACGACAACAAGCAGTAAGTGAGATTTTATAAATGCTGTCGAAATTCTGTGAGCCTATATCGAAGCCACCAATTTTGCCTAGTTCAATGTAATGCTTGAACGATGATCCATCGCGATATATCTGAAAATCAAGCTTTCATTTATAACAAGTATGAAACTTTTCCCATTTCTCCAAACTTTTCCGGCTACTGAAATTAATTAAGGCCAAAATCAGTGCAAATTAAAATAAGATTTTATTTACAACCAGTACCTCATGAATTTTGATATTGTTTGGTACTGCAAATCCAACAGTGCCAATAGCAAAACCCCGTGGACAAGTACCACTACTACCCGGCATAATGCAGTAATCACCAACTGGCCATATCGTTTTTGGATTTGCTACAAAAGCTTTAATGAAAAAAAAAAAGTAAATGAATTGAGAACTGGTTATGAAGATGCCATGTAGACAGAAACTGTTTCAGAAGCACAGCTTAACGACATCCAATAACAAGAAGATTCAAGGCATTCATACTTCTGGGTCTGAAACGTCTCCTGCTGCTAACGTTAGCATACTTCGGTGAATGAAAGGATTCTCGTTGTCGTTGTATTTTGGATGATGTATTTCGCAGTAGGGAATCTGATGGAGTTCGATTTATCGGAACGGTGGTTAATTGCGTTGTTGGAGTAAGATTCGGTAACACTGCATGAGGTTTCAATTCTGTTGTTTTCTTATTTATTGCTACTTCTTCAGATGAAACGTGAGGTGCAAGTTCGTGCTTAGCAGTATCTGATGCGGAAGATATTGACTTGCTTCCAGACTTGGGAAGCAAACGATTGAATAATAGGTGTAGCTGAAGCTCTGAAGGATTCTGTCGTTGCTGATCTGATGAATGTGCTGCTGATCCTGATAAAGACTGTTGCGTAACAGTTTGAGATCCTTGATGATTCTGAATTAAGTAAATCAACATCACACTTTACTTGATATGCTGAAGAAAATTAATTAACTGTAATAGAGGAAAGATTGTTTTTACAAGAAAGGTATGTAAATATGGCCCTAGCCATGTTAATAATTATTTTGTTAATTATAGCGTACTGTTCCAGAAACGTGATGCCCAGTTGTCAAACCTCAAGCCTAAATGGATTCATTTTATCTGTCAGAGAGTATAAAAGAGATTTGTTCATTTTTTTGACATTTTCATCAAATTATTCCCCAAATTCGTCTGCATTTCGAGGTGTTGTTAATTGTGAATTTCATTTGAAATAATTTATATTGTTTCCATGATTAGACTCTTATCAGTAAGTATAATTTGCCTGAGTTAGAGAATTTGCGGATACTTCTGATGGCAACATAGTTGGAGATAAAGGATTTGATGGAGTTGGGCCCGATTGCTGCATCCAGGAGAATCCAGTTTCATCTTTGGCTACAGGTAAAGCAGTTTTCCCCTCATTAAACATGCTATCAGCAACTAACAAATGTATTATCAGTGTAATAGTCACGAGCAACCAAGTCTTTCCTTCTTTCACCATTCGATTTCTAGAGATAACTTCATTAAAGAAAAAACACAAAAAATTTTTTGCTGAATACAGCAGCTAAAAAAGTAAATAATACTGAACACTGAATGATGTAAAGATAAATACTATATTCAGTCCAATGTGAAATCAGAAATTAAACTTTTAAAATGTAGCAGCATAAATGCATTTTAATTTTTCGTTCCAAATATTCTTCACTGGACAAATGATATAAGAAAATGGCTGCTAACCGGAAAAAGAGCCAAAAAATTTTAACAATTTTAAAAAATAAACCAAAATAATGCGACATTATTTTACTCTAGCAAAAAGTTTACAATTCTTCAATCTTTAAAATTACAATTAGGTATGATTTAACAAGATATGTAAAGAAATATGAAAAAAATAAATCATTTTAAAATTTATGTTACGAAGAAAATCTCGTAGGGTCAACAAAAATGTGAAAGGATATAAGTATGCTCATTGTTTATAATAATTCATAATTAGACATCAACGGTTGCTGAAGAATAGAATAATTAAGAGAACAGTTCAAAGTATAAATTACAAAATTGTCTAACTAGACATCCCATTTCCAACATCCATTAGCAGTGTTCAGAACGGAAATATTGTTTTATGTGAAATAAATTTTTTTTTTTGCATTAATTTTTTTTAATTGCCAATTTATTCAGAACTAACAAAAGTGAATGTTGAGCAGTGTTCAAAAATAAATAAAGTAATGATGGATGTGAATGAAAAACTTAGTGGAACTTATAAATCACGAATAGAATTACTGAAAATGATCTGGAAGAGTATGTGAGAAATAGGAAAAATCATGCTGATATGATTTCAATAAAGTTCTGGACTTTTAAAAAAAGTTAAAAAATTCGTTGCAAATGATTAAAATAATAATTATGAACGAAAAAGAAAAAACAAAACTTTTTTTGTCGAATAAGGTGAAATTTTCCTTCTTTTTTTCTGTTTTATACAAGTAATAGGAGAGATTGAAAAATTAATACCGATGAGAAAACTGATCAGATTTTGTCTAACAAAAAGAAAAACAAAAGCTTCCATGAAGTGCTGCAAACAAAAATATTTTAATTAAAAAATTTAACAAGTAAAAAGTCATTTTTTTAATTTTGATAGTGTTTTAAAAGTTCAGGAGGAATGAAAGTTTTTCAGAAACGTGTTTGAGGAATGATCAATACACCAGAAAGGTATCAAACGTTTCGTAGTTGTGCTGATATCATAAAAGAGTTAATTGAAGGCCCTAATTATTTCCCAGAAGTGAAAAAAGAAAAAGAAAAAAGAAAACTAATCCATTTTAAATTCGCCAGTAATTTAGTCCATTATCAATTAAAAATATTTCAGGATTTATAAGAGTTAATAATGAAAACAGGTCTGTCATAAAGCTTCTTCCTTTGATCTTTACCATTTCAAATAAAAGCCAATTCGTTTAATTTCGGATAAATCATTATATCATTATACGAAAAAAAAAAAAAAAAAAATTATTGGATAAATATTTCAGCACTTAATCAAGAAATTTTTTAGCAGAAGTTTGATTCTTTTTTTCAATTTGAAATTCTTTCTCGGTGATTCCCATCAATCTTGATAAACTTCAATATATCTAATGGAATCTCTAAATCATTGCTGAATCGAAGGACAAAAATAAATTTGGAGAACAGTTTTGTTTGTTTTTTTTGATAATTATTTAAAAGAAACTATTTATTAATTTCTTTTGCATTGAAGTCATTTTCATCCGATAATTTTAAGTGTTAATTTCACACAAAAAAAAAAAAAAAAAAAACCGTATAGAAGCAAATTTTACTTTAAATGACCTCAAAAAATTTTCCAAATTTTGTTTTAACTTCTATCAATCTAGCTAACTTTTAATAATACTACACAACTTTTAATAATGCTACACATTATAGTTGCAGCGTTTTCTCTCCTTTAATCAACAAAAATAATTTAATCTATTATTTCTTCATCATTTCTACTGAATATTTTAATTTGAGTGAAAAATTTTATGTTAAAAGAGAGTTAAATATTTAAAAAACAAGAAAAAACATTTCTTTTAGCTAACTCCTTTTCTTAATTATAATTTTCCCCTCTAATGTCATTCTACTTCCTGAAATTTATGATTGTTGTTTCTTCCTCCGAATTGTTACACTTAAATTCAATCAGTGCCGCTCTGTCCGATTATTCATTCTATCGTTTATCAAATATTCTTACACTTTCAAAAAAGTTTTCTTTTTTTCACATTCTATTTTTTTCCAATATAGCTATTTTTCAACTTTTCTACAGAAGAAATTCAACCGTTTTGCTAACATTTGCATAACTGCTTATTTTATACTTTCCTGAGGGAAAGTTATGAGCATTTTGAGTCCAAATCTCAATTAATTAATTAATTAAGAAAATTTTAAAGATCGAAATAAGCATGCAGTGAAATATAAATTCTATTTTTACACATTGCAGAGCTTCTAGTAGATTATCAACTTCCTCATAGAGTTTAGTTTTTGTGGGTGAGCTGATTGGAATTTCCACAAGTCACTTAATGACTTCAGACAGGTTCGACAATTTCATGCATTGTATATTCAGATACAAAATGCATGAAATTTACTAAAGAAAAAGAAGTGAATTTGAAAGAAAGAAGGGATTTGTAGAATGTCCGAAAAACTTTGTTCAGCTTTTCCCAGTCTGGAATCAGTAATCGGTCTTTCTATCTGGAGTCTCGAAGATCTTCTAAGAACTGGAAAACGATGCAGAGAAGAGGAACTATTTGGACTAGTTGAAATTACCAGCCGGAAAGAACGAACGCTAACGGGTAATGCTGATCAGACAGCACTCATTCAACCTTTTCATAAACCGGAATTATGTCACCATCAGGAAATTTTATCAGCACCAAATCAAACGATTCCACTAATTCTTTGATTCTCTGAAGTGATATTTTTGCCTTTTGATAAGATCTCTTCCTAATTTGCTGAAATTTATCAAGTAGAAATATGGCTTACTGAAAGTATTGTAGCTATTAGTAAAAATGACAAGTTAAAAAGGTGAAAGGAATGAATTCCTTTTGAAAGAGAACATTCGTTTGATAATGGATTCAATTATTGCTGATAATTTTGATCATTTATGAGTTTTTAATTTAGGATGAATAGATAAAACTGAAAGGAATAAAAGTTAAAAGAAATTTCTCAACGAAAAGAAGAGTGGTTTTTTTGGAACGAATCAAATCAGATGCCTCACTGCTTCAGATTGAAATTTTCATCAGAAATTTTCTGACCAATATTTCATACCATAACATCTTTTCGCTTATCATCTTTTTTTCATGAATGACCATTTCTCACTATCATTTTTCATGAGTGATAGATAGTGTACATAATATTTTTGTCCCTCAATGCGTAATTCACAACATTTCTTTTTGTATTTATTAGAATGAAATAAATTACAAAAAAATAATTTGTTGCACAGGACTGAAATTTTATTCCAAATTGAGTGAAACTATTTAATCAAATTTTGATGCATTTAATTCATCTCACTAGTCAAATTTTAATACTCAAAGCAGTCTACAAATTGACATATCTTTTGAATAACTTTCAAGAACAAATCAAACCAATTTACAGAAAACCATAATGACCGGTGGTTGATTTGATTTAGAAAAAGGGATCATTTCACGGTTCTCTTTTTTTTATTACATAAAAAGGCTGGAAATACTAAATGGTCAACTGAAAGTCATTTTTACACGAATGATCATGAGAAGGATGCTGATCTGATTGATTCTAGCAAAAAATTTATATGCAAGTAGCACTGATCAGCATCTTATTGCAGAGATGATGAAGAAAGACTTCAAGAACCACTGATATTATAAAAAAAAAAGATGCACTGAAGAAAGTGATTAACTGAACTGCTTAGTTAAAAACAATCAGTTACGGTATCACAATTACAGTATACTATAATGAATAAGCTTGAAAAATTCCCCCCCCCACAAGAAAAATAAATAATATTTCAGATAATTAGATTTGTAATTTTCATCGAATTCCCATTTCTTCTTCACTTTCCTCTTTTTTTTGGAAGTCATCACCATTTTAGAAAGTTCGAAGAATTATTCACTACCATAATGATATCTGTCTTTTCCTTTACGGTACCAATCCTACGATACGTTGATAATGTTATATACGGTATGATACATCAGAACTACCTACAATCTTAGATATTGAACTGTGCTTATTAGTTTGCAGTTCAGAATCCTCGTGGCAGAAAGAGGACTAAAGAAAGAAATTTTGTGAATTATTCACTTTCTGATGAGGAATTTTCAAAATGATAATTCAGAAGAGATTGTAAAGGGAAAATTAAGGAGAAAAATTAAATTCAACAGAATTCAGCACCAAATTACTGTCGTAATTACAATATCTCATTGCTTCTTCCTAAAATTCACCGTTTCTTTTCTGCTATTATAAATGATAGACTTACAATGTCAGAACTAATTTCTTGGCTAGCAACACTGGATGATAGGCGAACTTGTGATGGAGAGCTATTATCCGTATTTTTTCCATGATGTCGCTCTGGCTGTTCAATATTTATATCCTAAATGATAAGACTGATAGGTCTGATAATTTACTAGCAATGAAGATTCAGCGTAGCAAAGGCCCTGATTTTTTGTTCATATTAAACATCTAGCATTAATTAACCCTGGCGTAATATTGAAATCACTTCTCTACTGATCTTTGTCTGAAATATAAGATTAAATTGATCAGTGATTATAACTAGCTGATAAATTTATCAGTAAATAATTAAAATTAAAAGCTAACCTCTTTCATTTCTTTTCCTTCTATATTTACTGCAAATTAAAACAATATTACATCATTGCAAAATTGGAATTAAGTCCAATTTTGATCATTGCTTAGATGCAATTTCAGTAGATTAGAATACTGATAAAGCACAAACTTGCATGACCGATCAAATTCGAGAAAGTTAAATGTTTAATTAAATGTCTTCAATTAATTACGAGTTACTAACTACGAGAACAGTATGGGATGGGAATATTGTTGAATCATTTAATTCAAAAAGCAAAATCCCAACTTATTTTACTTTTTCCCATTATTAAACCATTTAGGAAAAAAGAAACAAATCATACTGACATTTCTTCACAAGCCGTGCCGTCACGTTAATGATTACTTCACGTCCGTCAGCATTCGCCAAAAAACGTGTAACACTTTCACGTAACATTTCCTTTGCGTTTGTTACTGATCGTTCCATCACATACAAATACTACCGCACTTCGCGTAAATTACTAATATGAATAGACTTCATATTACATTTTAAAGTGTTTAAAATGAAATATTTGCATGAATAAAAAGTTTCAGCAGACTCAAACTGCAAGTTGTCTTGAAATTTCCGGATACCCGTACACGTGACACGTGAATCTGGTAGAATGAGACGGAATAGTGACACAGTAGGACAGAGCCACGCTGCGTGAAGGTCTGTTTTACTGGAAACTTTCAGGAAGAAAGATGGAGCAGGAGGAGTTACGATTTGAGGGATGTAATTTCTTCAGGCAACGGCTTGCTTATTCTCTGCTAAGCGGACGCTCAGTAGTCGTTTCCGGAATACGGTCCTCTGATGATGAGCCCGGAATAAAGGGTACGGTTGACCATATTTATCATGATAAGGCTTAATTTTCAAATGTTTCGTTGGTTTCCAAGTTTCATTTGAACATTTGTCTTCTATCCTCTAAGTGGCAAAGTCACTTTAGACTGTAGCAATTTTCCTTTTTAATTGTTTCAGATTTCGAATCAAAGCTTTTACTGCTCTTGGAAAAAATAACTAATGGTACACGGATCAGAATTAGTAAAACAGGTTCAGTTATTTTTTTAAGTTACTTTTCTATTTGCAGTGGATTACGGTGCGACGAAATTGCTGTTGTTTACTTTTCCTTCCTTATGGTTTCGTTGCTGAAATTTCTCTTTCCAGGTACTGAAGTTGGATTCTCGCCAGGAATGATCACAGGTGGCAAAGTCACTTTGGACTGTGGTAATGACCGATGCATAAGGTTAACTTTTCTTGTCCTTTAATATTTCTAGACTCTATTTTCCATGTGTAATATTTTTCGGTCTTTCTGATGGAGTAACTTACTTGTTTACAGGCATGTGGTTTATAGGTGCAGCTTTAAGGAAAATATAATGAATAACCCAACTTGTTTTCCGGTTACAAAATCTTCCATCTATATCTTTTGCAGCTACTACCTGGAACCTTTGTTGATGCTTGCTCCCTTTTGTAAGCATCCACTTAACGTAAAGCTGCAAGGAATAACGGATGCCCCAGGCGAATTGAGCGTCGACAGTATTCGTGCTACGTGGCTTCCTGTTTTCAATAAGTTTATGCTTGCTTCTGATTCTCCAGAAATCAAGGTCTCGGTTTATTGTTCATCCGATATAACTTATCTCTTTTCGACAGCCTTAACTTATTTGAAAATCCAAATCATTGTACTGTAATCTTTAAAATTTCTCTGGAGAAGGGTTCCAAGTTTAGATTGTTGCTCGAGGCTACAAACCGGATGGTGGAGGATGCGTACTACTTACGGTACCAATAGCAAGAACCCTTCGTCCTGTACAGGTCTTTGCATCCTTACTTTGCCTTATTTCATGTTTTCTTGTACTATAACATTCTTCAATTTTACTTCTTCAGGATTTTGTAAAATAATTTCTTGCATCATTCGGTTTTCTTTTCTTAATTGTACCTTTGTAAATCTTTTGAACATAAACTTCTAAAGCTATGTTTTTATTGAGATTTAGTGTAAAACTATGGGGAAAATATGTAAAATACGAGGAATCGCATCTGTTTCCAAAGTTTCTCCGTCGATTGCACATCGTATGATTGAAGCATCGAAGGAAACACTTCGTAATTACATAGCCGATGTTTATATTACTGTTGATCAAAGAAAAGGAGCAGCTGGTGGAAAGTAGCGATATTAATTTTTGCATTTAAAGACTTCTGTTCCGTTTAATGAATTTTTCTAATGTAAACATTAGTGGGACACACTATGCTTGCTTTATGAGGGAGTAGGGATGAAGAAGAACGGACAGTTAATTAGGTGTAGGTAAATGGAGTATAATAACTTATAATAAGTCTCGGGCAATGCTTCACCTAGATTAGTTTTGTTATTGGATTATCATCTTCGATATAAATTCTTGTGCTTTGTTTTAATAGCATTAAGGGATTGTTTTTTCAGTTCACCTGGCTTTGGTCTTTTTTTAACTGCGGAAACTACGGAAGGAGTCATTTATCATGGTGAAGCCGTATCTAAACCAAAAGGAGAACAGGGCAACCCACTTATACCTGAAGATATTGGATACATGGCCGCATGCCAGTTACTGGATCAGATCTTTGCAGTTAGTTTCTTTCTAAAAAAAAAAAAAACAGCCAGTTTTTCTTTCCTTTTTGAACTAAAAATTTTTGTTGTTAGCTCTTTTAATTTGCGTAATAATTTTGGTATTTGCAGGGAGGATGTGTTGACATAACTGCACAAGCTTTGGCTGTTACCTTCATGACACTTTGCCAGAAGGATGTTAGCACATATTTGTTTGGGCCGCCTTCCGCTTACTGGTTGGTATCACATGCTTTTTATAGAATTTAACTTAAAAATTTGTAATTCATCACCGGAAAATGTTCTATGTTCATCATTATAAATGCTATCTTGCGAAGAAAATCCTCCATTGCTTTGGTGCCCTGCAGTTTAAGGTTTCAGTTTTGTGATGAATACATTTTCATTAAAAAACCATACTGACAATAATTCATGCATCTTTCTATTGATTTAGTGCTAGACTCTCTTCAAATTTCAATACACGAGTATTTACGATTGTCCGAAAATGTTGATTTTTCTCATCACTCTGTCAAAAGTTATCCACCCTTTTCTTTAGTGTGCACACGTTACGGAACTTGAAGAAATTTTTCGAAATAACGTTTAAAATGGACAACTGGAACAAGGTATGCGGTGATAACGAAACATGTCATGGACAGAAATTAGGCTCTGATGAGAAAGTGCTGATAACTTGTATCGGTATTGGATTCAGCAATTTGAATAAAGCTGTGTTATGATCGGGACTTATTCATTTTCATTCTAGTTACTGATAAAGTGTGTATTTTCTAGTCAAAACAAAGTCTGGAGTTTCAGTGATGTGCTTTTTTCCTTTTTTTTTTTTTTTTTTTTTTAACTGGAATTTTATCAGGAAGATTCATCAGCCATGATTGAATTTGTTGCAGTTGACTCTTGCTTTTACCTATAGGCTTACAATCGTTTTGTTCTTTGTTAGTTTGATCACTATGGTTGTTAGCAGTTGTTAAAAGTTGCGTTTCTAACAATCTTGTTTTGTTTTATTGTCTCATTCTATAATTTACTTTCCTTTTTTACTTAATAATAACATTTCCATACCGATTTATAAACATAAAGAGGAGCTGCTGGAGTGTTTTACACTTCTTGTAGTGAATGTGAAACCGTTTATGTTAGTAGATTCATTGGAATCCATTTCCAATATTCCAGTTTGAAAGGCTTTTGGAAATTAAGTGAAGCTTTAGCGTCTGCAAATAGTAGAATTATCACCTCGAGTTTTAAGATTCCACAAATATCGTTATACGACTATTATAAAGAAAAGCGTAGGTTTATTAGGACTCATTTTGTAACTTATTATAATATCTTTACGCATAGGTTCATGGAGGTACCATTAGTGCCATGGAATGATTTCTTGACAGAATATTCAGATGTAAATGAACAAGTGGATACGTCTGGGTTACAAGCATCTGAATGGGAATGGCTTAAACAGCTGTGTGAGCTAGCTGACGAAGAATGCTATTCGAAGGTTAATAATTCATTCCAAAATGTTGCGCTTATTTTGAGGTTATTTCATTTTTTTTTTCCTTGTTTATATTATGCATAAGATACTTTTTAATTGTTTGAACAGTCACGTTACATGCTGAGAGTATCAAGATACATGAGGATATTGTACCTTCAGATCTGATGCACATCGTTCTTTTATACTGTAAAGTTTACATCTAATTATAAAATTTGTTGCATCACATTTTAATTTTGGTTACTGCATGTGTTTAAATCATCCTACCTTCGGGAAAAAACCCCACCTAACTTTTACTATTACACTTTTCTATTTCCGTATATTTAATTATGTAATTTATCATTTCTGTAGATTAGATGCAAGCAGTTATGTTTTGGAACTACGGAGGACTAAATCTTTTCCTGTAACTGGTCCCGAAGTAGTCAGCAGCTTAGGTACTGCATTTAAATACTCATGGCAAAAGGGTGGTACGCTGCGCTCGTTGTATAATCGCTTCAGTGAACATTGCCTGAGGTTTCCGTTGTTAAATTATCTAATTAAGTTCTTTTTTAAGTTCTAGCTTTCAAATAAAAATACGAAAAAGAATCACACTGGTCATAATACTAATCATTTTTGGTCACTCCATAAATATATTTCCTCGATATTTCATTGATATAAATTAATTTTAGGGTCGATCTAGCAATAAAATTGTGTTCCGATGTCAGATATCCTTTTACTTTCGTTAAATGGACAATCAGTGAGGATGACTCCACTTGTGTTAGCATTATTCTTTTTCAATTTTAAATCAGTAATTTTAAGGGCGTAATTTTTTGTTCTTGATTTCTCTACTTTCGTCCTCTTCAATACTTTTATCCATCAAGTACGTTTCCGGCTGTTTATAAATGACGTATGTGCTTCATTTTTATCACCAAAATCCATCTTAACTTTTCATTCTTCAAGAAAACAGTAATATAGCTTTGCATATAACTTGTAAAGGCTTTTCTAGAACAACTTATGTTTCTTCATAAAGTCATAAAGTTCTTGTCTATTTTTTCATCCCTTTTGAGATAAAGTCCATTCCATTTTTTACCATATATGTAAACTGCAGATAGCAGTCACATTGTTCTGCGAAGAATGGCATGCGAGAAAAAGCTTCGAACTCTTTTTGTTGGTGGACTGGTTAGAACCAAATGCTTTTCCACGCGTAATAACTTCTTCTGCTCCAGAATATCTTGAAAATTTAAGGCTTGATGAGTGGGATTCATCAAGTTTTTTTGCTGATAACTTGATTCGGGTTTTCCGTGATTTGATCTCCTAGAACTTTATTGGATGTTAAGATCTTATTGCTATGTTAATTTAACTAACACGTATAACACGCCTCCAAGAAATTTTTTTAAACTCATTATTGAACAGAATGTTCGTTTCATAGAAAACAAGTTTGATTTCACTTTTTTTTTCTTTTTTTTGTAAGAGTTAAATGTTATAAACTTGATCCTCGTTTAAGGAGAAATAAGATTGGCTTGAGGTGTTAAAACATTTTGTATGTATCAAATTGTAATTTAAAAGTCTACTTCATTGTGAAACTTTTCGCTTAAAACCTGAAAAATTACTGCAACCAGTAAATATTCCTCTACTCTGTGGTTTCTCCTGTTTTGCAAAGTTTTATCCTTTCAGATTATTTAAGAGAGTCTTTAATAGAGCTATGATTATTTATAAAAATGTCACATCTATAGCAAGAAAAAAAAAAAAAAAAACTCATAACTACTTAGAAATAAAGGAGAAATGACACTGGAAAAATCTGGAAATGAAACAGTCTCAGTGGGACACTTAGACGAAGCAGAAAGTATTATTTTCACAAATGGTCCTATGAGTGATAACGATTTCACAAATGAATTTCATTCACTGCCGTGTAGAATTGAATACGATGGACCAGCAAAAGTGTCGCAGTATTTCGTCACTGAGACATTGGAAGGTGGCTTTAATTCCTAGAATTGAAACTGACTTTTTTTCATTTAGTTAATTATTGGGAATTAGATCACCTGTTGGTTTGGCCTGGAAAAGTAGGTGAAAGAAAAATATCGATTTTTCGTCTAATTTATAATTTGTGCTTTGATTTGAGTGTGCTATCAGTTACTATGAAGAAAGCTGGATTTTGGATTATCTGGATGTGCAGAAGTGAGAATGGTTTTAAAAACACCGAAGTTCCAGTAGTAATATTGGGGTTTTCGAGTTTGATAAAGGAATGCGGAATGATCAAATGTTTGATTTTTGCAAAGTTTTTCAACGCTTCTTATCCCATTATTAAAATATCTCGCAATATATTATAGATGAGAAGATAGCAACGTTTCGAGGACGCATTTTGAATGGGATCGAGCAGCAGTTTCCAAATGGCTATCGGTTATATATTACCACAGAAAAGGAAAAAAAAGGTTTGCAGTTAGTTTTTTTTCCACTGTGAAATTGTAGTCCTATTGCGGTCGCTACGTAGACTGCTCATTTATTTTTTCATCGACAAAATCTCAAAATTGCTTAAGATACTTCAGGATCCGAACATTGAATATTGAATTCAGACATTGCAGGTAACAGTCGTGTTTTTGAAGTTAGTGGTTCAGCAACATCGTTTATGCGTTGGGAATATGATCGTAGTACCAGTTATCAGTCACCTATAACTCGAGCAATCAGCTATCTTAATATTGCAGAAACATTTGCTAGAGATGATGAATAATTAGGCATCTGGAAAATCATTTGTTTTGATCAAAGCTATAAGAATCCCCAGTTCTCTTTGCTAAGTTAGGATACTGGAATTAAACAATGCTAGGAAAATTATTCGCCTCGTACATTTCTGCTTACTTCACATTTCATTTGTTCTGTGTTTAAAGAAATTATGAAGATATCTAAAGTGAAGAATTAATGGAAATAAGAAAGATTTGTTCTATATATATTATATATATATATATTGTTTAATCAAATTTTCTACTTCGCCGGTTTTAAAGAGAATTTTTCCCTTTAAAATTTTTTTTTCCTTTTCTCTCACTTTACCCAGTTTACTCTTCAGTTTTTTTCACCTTTATATATACATATCACAAGAGCTGTCGTATCACTTAATGTAACACATATGGAGTTCATAATGCTACTGCACATCAGACAAAGCCGCTGATGTGAGAAGTCATAGCCTACCCCTCAGTCATGTATCGTCCAACCTAGTACACTAAACTTTACTGCTAAATCAAGTATTTATGAAGAGTAGTTATTTTAGTCGCTCTGTAAGCTTATCTTTTTTTTCGTTCTTTAATTTCTGATAGTTCAGAAATTTAAAATTGTGAAGTGGAATTTTTTTTTCTGCATAAAACGGCATAAAAAATACGCACGTATATTGAATTTGCAGACTTTTGAATTACTCAGTATTCGAGCATATAGAATGTTAGCAAAAAGCATCGTAGTGACAGAAAGCGTCTGTTAACATGGACGCTAGTATCATTATCATTGGCTGTAATCATGAATGTCGCAGGATTCGTCGTTTTGTTTCTTCTATACTTCGATGTTTATGATTTGGTGTGTTTTCGAGAAACATTTGTTACATTAATATTTGAGCAGAAAAAAGAAGTATGATGTAATGCGATCTATTGAAACAAGCTGATTGCGCTATTTCTCAGTGATTTTAAAGGGTAAACAATAAGTAGATATAATTTTTTAATGTAATTTTCAACGCTATGATATATTTGTAAAGTGATGCTAAAATAATGATGGGATTTTCAGGTATGCGGTGAACCTTTGAGCTTTTTAATAGGTACAGGTTCAGCGATTGCTGCAGCAGTAGGCCTTTTTAATTACTATGCACGATGTAAAGTTTCTGAATGTTGCGATAGTCGTTGGATACATGAAAATTATACAGGTGACGCTTATTTATTGTCGAGTTCATTTCTTTTTTAATATTTAGTTGTTTTAAAAAATATTGCGAGTACTTTATCACTTTGTATTTTATATGAATTCACCAACTGCAACTGTCATGCGGCGTAATATAAGTAGTATTCTAAAGGCACTAGGAGCAAATTTGGAAATGCTGTTGTTATTATATCAAGTGCGTAGATTTTGCACATTTTTGATTCTAATAAATTGTAGGTTTACGGAATTCTATGCGTACGCGATTGTATGGACAGCATTTGGCAACAGAAACTATAATAACAGCTACAATTGCTCACTTGCAAAATCCGTTAGTTTCTTTTATTTCCCCAGATTTCTATCAGGATAACAAATTAAAATGCGTATTTGTTCTGTGCTTTCAGAAATCCTAAAAAAGCTTTGGTTATATCATTTCATGGATGGACTGGCTGTGGCAAAAATTATCTCAGTTCTATGATCATCGAAAATTTATACGTGTTAGTCTATCTCTTCTGTAAGAAAAATTTTTTGATTCAAAATCAAAATGAATTCTTCATGTTCAGTTATCATTTCATGCTTTAGCACACTCAATTCTTTTTGGGGGATGCATAAACATTCTTTTTATAGGAAAGGAATAAAAAGTGACTATGTCCACGTTTACATTTCGACATTGCATTTTTCGAACTATCAAGAAATACCACTTTATCAGGTGGACTATACTTAAATCACTTTTCATTTTTCTCTCGTATATGGAAGTTTGCAAATGTTATATACTCATCTTATTTTACGTACAGACGCAGTTGCGGTCATGGATACAGGGAAATATATCCAAATGTGAACGAAGTTTATTTGTCTTTGACGAAGTAGACAAAATGCCTGCAAAAGTTATTAATGCCTTGAAGCCCTTTCTTGACTATTACGATTATTTAGAAGGTGTAGACTTTCGGAAAAGTATTTTCATTTTTCTGAGGTAAGGCTTCTTCTGCTTTCTTTACTTCTGATTGACTTTTTTTTTCAATACTTGTTCTAATTTAGTCAGTTTATGATGCCAAAACGATATTTCACATAGCTAGTATGTAACAAACATTCAAGAGCGCTTTTGTTTGCACAGTACGGTTTCATGTAGATTCAACTTTTAAGCAACATTTTGTAGTAACTCTGGAAGTAATGAAATAGCACAGAAAGCACTTCAACATTATGAAAATGGAAAAATTAGAGAAACAATAACACTGAAGGAAATGGAAGATGTTCTCATGGCAAGTGCATTTAACACTGAAGGTCAGTTCTGCGTTGTTTGACGAAATGTATTCTGAAATAGTAAAAGATCTTCAGTGTAGAAAACTCCAAGCGTTTCAGCGCAAAATTTTTATAATTGAAATCTTTGAATGTGTTAAGGTGATGACAGATTATTTGTTTGTAGTGGGAAATTTTTCCTTAGATGTGAATCACTGCACATTGTAAAACACTTCGGCTTACAGAAATAGGCTTTTTTGTATTTTTCTTATGAACTTGAAAAAGCATTCTTTTTTAAAAAGTCCAACTTGTACAAGTTTGCTCACAACTATTTCTGTAGTACAGTAGTTAAGGTTCTCACTCCTCGTCGTCCGAAGTTCTGAAACACTCTACAAGAAAAAATTTGTATCATCCTTCTATCTACCTTAACACAGGTTATTCGGGATTTTAGGAGGACTAAAAATGAGCGAATTGATTTCAACACATTTAATCGATCACTTTGTTCCCTTCTTACCTTTGGAAAGGAGACATGTACTGCTTTGTATTCGAGATTATATGGTTTCTCATAATTTTGCGCCGACGAATGAACATATTAATGCTATCGCTAATTCTTTACAGGTAGTTTTTCGTAGCCTTATAATTACCGAAATATGCTTTTTTAAGATGATCATCATCTCTAACTGTGTGACACTTTGAGGACTGCCATCACAGTTGAAATCACTCCCCGGCTCTCTTCAAGTGATTATCGAATGTAAAATGTGAACATACCTTTTCAGTACTTTCCTAAATCAAATCCAATCTATTCTGCATCTGGATGCAAACGGGTAGCACAAAAAACTGAGCTATTCATATCTGCAGAGCATGAAAAAGATCGACAACGTTATGAAAACTCCCAAGATGATGACGAATTGTAGTATCTTCGAGTCTCCTTACGTCTTCCTCATATTGTGACTAAATTCATATTCATACATTCTTCACCTGGATTTTTTAAATATTCTTTCTTCAAAATGTAACTGAAAGTGCATGGGAGATCGCTGCTTACACTGGAAATAATGCGCGTTTATTGAAGGCGCTGCTATTATTATTGCTTTAAATAAGTCTTTGAAAGCAATCGGTAGCTTCAGTTGAAGAACACTCTTGAATGTGAGTAATTGATAGAAACACTCTTAATGATAATATACAAACGATGCTTTCATAAATCCCTGTACGTAGCATAATTAAGAATAGATAGTGAAGGAAATTATTTTCCATACGGGCAGAGATTCGGAATCATTCCTTTCAAATAAAAAATTCAAGTTCATATTCTTTGTAAATTCATATTCTATTCTACTGATGGTTTACATTTCAATTAACACTTTGAATTTGAATAAAACATACGGAAGCGTGAGCTGTTACAGAATTTCACAAATTTATTCACTCAGTGAACTACCACCACAGGAAAAAAAAACAAAACAAAAGTCGTACAAATATGTGGTTCAAAGCAAAAATCGAAGTAGAAACCCGTCAAAAAAAGAAAAATATTGAGCTGAAGTAACTTATTCCTTTGAATTTCACCTACTACTTATAAATGAGACTCTGGCCACATAAACAGAAACCACTTAGCTAGAAGCAAAATCAGGGACATATATACTGATTGCTCCATCTCTTGCTTGTGGGTCGTCCAATATGACTAGCTTTAAAAACTTGAGTAGATAAATGAAGAAGCAATAGTTTGATATTGTTATCTTCCGTTTTAGAAAAAAAAAAATTAAAGAAATTCCATTCAATAACGGGAAACCTAGAGACACATCATACAATTTAGGAATGCTGCACAATTATAGTAAGTACAAAAGTCTAGATGTTTATATTATGAAATAACAGGTGTAGCATGCGCAGCAAGTGCTCGAATTGCCCGCAAACGTTCAACAACGAGTCCGAGGTAAGGTGGTCCTTTTTCTTCCTCTTCACGTCTCCAAACATTTACTGATAACTGCGCCCGTAAGATTAACTTCCGTATAAGAACAGCTGCCTGTTGATCCGGCAAAAATGCTCGTGAAATTGCCAACCATAACGCAATTTCTTTACGCGCATGAACAGTCACCAATAAATGCTCACTATCTTGCGGTACTACCTAAGAATGGAAAATATCTAGCATCAACATTTGTTCAGACCTCAGTGAAGCTCCTTGGAACTTCCACTTTAGCTTAATCCAAAATATTTTTTTTTTTTAATGCAATAAATAGTCCAATTAAGGAAAAGAAAAATTCAACAAAATTCAGCTACCTCCAAGGCGACATGCGCAAATTTTCCACTAATTGTTCCAAGAACATAAGGAGAGCCACTATCATTAAAAACGACCGAAACGAAATCATTCCCAATAAACTTTTTCTTACCGTTACAGAGTGGATCAATCTCGCTTTTTGGCATTAACGTCGCTGAAGGAATATTACTTAAAAGGAATATTACAAAAACAGCAGGAAATATTTTTACATCTCGAAATCTGAAAGGAACCTCTTTAGCTTCAACTTTTGTTATTTTATCCGTCTGATACTTCAAATCATTCTTCATCATGTTTATGGTAAACAATTTCTTTATTAACTACGCTACCTATTCATAACTTGACTGCAACATACCAATGTGGAAAACAGTTTTCGAAATTTCATCTGTATACGCATATGTAAAAGTGCCACAGAAGCCAGCCGAAAGGCCACCCGGACAGTCTTCTAGGGATATCGGATCACCCAAAAGCCTAAAATTTCAAATTTAGAGATGGTTTTAAACACTGGATTTGACGTTTTAGTATCGTGGTAACATCAATTTAAAAAAAGCACCGTAAGAAGCTAGCATAACGAGCCGAACCATATAGATTTCCCAAAATTTCGGATTCCTTTGTCTGACCGTGTGCGACATATACAACCCCAACTGTGTGCAATTCCAGTGATGATATTCGATCGATATTTCGTAAGGACCTCAATCTATAAAAAAAAAAGTTTTTGTAAGATTTTGCTACTGCTGATGGCAAGGTATTGTAGCTTTTGAAGAAATAAGTGGCAATAACTTGGGACTGGAAATATGATAAAAGAAAAAAATATTGCGCACGTTTTATTTTTATCACTAGGTGATATCTGAACTGCTTTGTTATCACTTGCCAGAAGTTTTAAAATCGACACTCCCTCATCAATATCATAGAAATTGTCAGCTAAAATAGAGAATTTCATCTCTCGAGAACTAATGCAATACTGAAATGCTATGAGCTCTTCCAATTCACAGCTCGCAATAAGGTAACAAAATTAATTTTTGATCGAGAAATAAAACGGATAGTTTCAAGAAAAAACAAAATAATTCTGGCGTTTTGCAAGGCTGCTTATCAAAAATACACAGATAAAAAAACAACGATTTGCAAAAATGACCATTTCCGCAGTATACGGAATTTTTATATTGCGAAAAATATTAGTATCAAATAATTAAACAAATGAAAACCTGTTCCATAGTCATCATGAAAGTCTTTCAGTGATCTCATATACCATGAATGCTTTCCAAAGATGTGCCGTACAACAACTTGGATCCAATTTACAACGGGAACATGGACTTTCTTGGACTCATATTTTGACAATGCACATAAATCATCCAGAGTTGGACGGTACGGCGGTACATATTTCCTTAAACAATGAAAATGTATTTCCACCCTTGATGCTGAAGTATGTTTCAAATCAAAAATAAAATAAAACAGTGACAACAATAAATACTCGTTTGGCCGATGGACCGCTGACTGATGGCGTCGTCTCCTATCAAAATTTGATATTTCTACGTCCGCCGTGTTAGCCAGTGAATTTTCTTCATTAACATCTAAAGATTAAATTATTTAACCCGGTGACAATAACAGTCTAACAATATCCTCAAATGAAGTAAACAATGATGTAAACTAAAAAGGTTTCAAAAATAACTGCTTTACCGAACTAAGCTAAACAACGCCTTTTTGCTCCTATTAGTAATGTATCTAGGTTTTTTAACAAATCTTCATAACAGTAACAATTAGTCTTTCCAATTGTCCGAGACGCTCCACTTGATCGACTTTCAGTAAAAGTAGTGACGGATATGACGATATCATTAACAATCCAATGATTTGACCATCGCTCCACTAACTTAACATTCGGTATCGACTGAGAGGGTGCTGCGTCGCTAATTTTGCCATGTTTCATGAAGGTTTTTAGTGCTTTAATTGTTTCTTCAGCCAACTATAATGTTAAAATTTGAATAATCAATGAAACACTATATTTTTACCTTCCGGTTGATACTATTTACAAATAGTTAAATCCATAAAATAACTCCGCGGAAAACCAAATATTAAAAAACAAAACCTCATCTCTCAGACTGGTGTCCCCATCTGTAAACGTGCTTTTTCGACTAACTGAACCACATGGAAAGTTAGCATTAGGTGGTGTATCGTAATCAGAAGAATGTCGATCATCGGAATGCTCCTTTGTACTCAAGAAATTTGGTATACAAGTTTTCGCCTCTTCTTCAATCTGTAACATGCTTCGAGCTAGCAAGATCCCCAAGAAATGAAAATGGCTCTATTTGCAAAAAACACAACAACTGTTTAAAGTTGTACCTTACTAACGATATAATTACATATTGTTGATTTTATTGCATCCGGTGTTTTGGTGTACCATCTCATCAGGGTACGAAAAGCAGCAGCAACAATAAAAGTGTTATATCGGTGAACATTTGTATAAGGTGCCAATATGTCAATAACAAACTTGAAATGTTTGATCTGCAGATTAAACTATTAAGCATAAGTAAATGACTTGAAATACTTCGTTTCTCGATTTAGAGAAATTTGTAAAAACTTTACGACTCAAGTGACCTAACTTTTACAGGAACAACTCTTTTATTCTCATGTCACATTACCCAAAACGATTAACAGGAAAAAATCAACTGCTCCATAGTGCATAAATGCGGTGGAACAAGAAGTTAGACTTTTTAACAGAAAATTTTCATCAACGTAAAAAAAACCATTCCCGACTATCTTTTATAATTTTGATGGAATCTAACAAAGAATTATATACAAGTATTTTATTTCACATGTAAATTCATAGGACGCAAATAAAAAAATAGAGAAGTAATACAGAACATTACAAACAACAAAACCTCAAAAAATTGATGAAATTCTGGAACGGAGGAAGAATCTGAAGCTAACTCGATAACAGGTATAGCAAGAACCGCACTCGGATGAAGACTAGCCAAATGTGCTACTAACTGCCGGGCCAATGGAGCCATACAATCCGGCAACACTTGCACAGCTAAATCACATGCCATTATTGCCTGGAAAATTGTTTTGCAATACTCCAGAAATTATAATTTTATAGAAGTTACGGAAACCAAGCTCTCAAAAACCGCGAATTTTTTCTTGCAATTTTCATTGTCGTAGAAAAATTTAAGCAGTTTAAAGAGAATGAGAAGATTATAAGACTCACTAATGATGGAAAGAAAGACTAGGAAACTCTTGTATATAAAAAATTATGAATCATAAAGAAACCTGCTGACAGCCATTTGGGAGAGAAGGAACGCAATCGACCATAATTTTGCAAATACTTTCATCATGATAATAATTAATTAGGCGACTAAAAACAGGACAAATATACTTCGGCAGGTCGACTTCGCCTTTATGTGACGAGGCTGCAGAACAGTCTCCATCGGAAAGTAACATACTACGTCTACAACAAAAATGTAATTGTGAATTGTGAAATAACAAATATGAAAACTTATAAAACAAACTGAGAATGTCTTTACAATCTCTTCCCTTTTATAATTTAATTCTAAAAAAGACAGCATTTCCTCGACAATTATTAAAAATGAATCGAAATACATTTACAAAAAAACCATAAAAATAGCAGGGATTCGGTTTCATAATAAAGAGCTTTAATGCATCACAAAACAAACTTGTTATACAATGCAATTATGGCATTCTTTAGTTTTTTTAGACGTTCAACACCAGCAGTGAAAATTAAACTTCGCACTTCCACTATCCGACACAACCGTTGCAAAATTATCTTTATAACCGGAAACCTTAAATTATTTTTTGAACAAGCACATCAATAAGTGCAAAATTAACACGTATGCCTCATCATATCATGTCATTTCATGTCATTAAGATTTTAAAAATTGGATGAAGCAACAAAATTAGTGACACATATTGGTTTCAATCTCAATCAACAACTTAAATATTCATTACCCAACATAAAACAATAAGCGAAATTTGAGAAAAAAAGGCTAAAAATTACCAGAGTTCCTCCTCAACAGCTTTTGTTACCACTGCACATATTTCACTCCATTCAAAATCGCCATTACTGTCATTGCCAGCGCGGCATATTCGCACATTAGTTCTGTCCCCAAGTTCACCAATCCACACTATGATAAACTTATAAATATTAAACGAATTAACTTCAAGGAGTCTAGAGCTAAATACAAGAAACTCTAATTTGCATTCATGAAACAGTCGAATGCTTTTTGGTTGTATTTTCTAAGAAATAAAGAACAGCTCTGCTAAATGCACTTTCTCCTTTCAAAAACTGAAAAAACAATTGATGAATGAATGGCTTAATGCAATACCCATTTGTTCTGAAGGCGGATTACATACAAGAGCTAATAATGCAGAAAATATGCGTTCTCGTATTTCGCAACCAATTTCACGAACAAACCCATGCTGGTAATGTGAATGGAGATGTTCGCATAGCATATGTACAATGTAATGAAGATGAACGCTACGTAGATCAGGGAAGCGTTCAGCTAAAACTTCACATACATCGCCTGCCACTATTTCCATATTTTCAAAAGCTTCTGAAAAAGTTTTTAAGTGCTAGAAAGACGATATTTTCGTCTCCTTTCCACTTTTTAAACCAAAAGATTAATCTTGGTTGGAAAAAAACCTGTAGCATCGAGATCAAGTGAAAGGAATGAACTGGCGATTTCCATTACCATCAAAAACAGGTCACCCTCTTCTGATTCGCGTAAAGACACCGTTTTTGCAACATCAAATAGCACATTTAACATTTGGTACTGAAGTCACAAGAACTTTTTACAAACATTTTGAAAAAGAGCAAACTAGCTGAAAAAAAAAGAATTTTTTGAAATTCATCTCATTCAAGAGTTATTTTCAGCGGGAAAGAAAAAATTTTTGAAAATTCAGGAGAGCTAGATTTATTAAAAATTTAGAGGAGCTACATTACTAAATCCTTTCAATGAAGACTGCCGATAATTTGTGTGAATAAGTGTCTACAATAGTGAATACTTAAACAAACCTGAATTTTGGCATTACTTTCACGGAGAGAGCCTTCAAGTATTGGACAGACGAAATCTGTAACGACTGCTGTCTCATGTAACCAATGATATTTCATATAAATTGAATGCAGGACACTGATCGCCTTCTCTCTAGAATTAGAATTTATAAATTTTAATTTATGAACCAATTAATTAAGTAATCAAGTGACTTTCCTTAACTGCACAAAACAATAGGAAAAGAAAAGCGGTGAGGCGCTTAGAAATGTGCCTAGCTAGGTGAATTATGAGAATAAACCTATTAACAAACCTGACAACAGTAGGATGGTTGCTTTGAAGATGCTTCTGAACAAGTTGTTGAAGAGTATGAAGCCAATTCGATACAAAAGGATCCAAACACCGCAAAAAAAAAAAAAGACTTATGGATGGCGAATACTTGATTGAGTTATTACTACACACTCCATTCAGTTCTTTAGTAAAATTCCACCAAATACATGGTCAAATTAAATAGCATTTCAGCCGTCTTATTATATCAATATATAATTTGACTGTGTTGTTGTTTTGCTATTTGAGCGACAATTTGAAATCAACAAACTTACAGCCACCCGATAATCAAATAGCGATATAATGCTCGGAGCAGGGCGCTCATCGATACAGCTTTCTATCAGCGAATACAGCTCTTCCGGGGAACCACCATAGTCACCATCATGGTATAAATTTTCAATAACACTAAGTAAATGATGAACACGCCCGCTAACTTTCTCTTTCCATGATGTCTACAGACAATAATCAAAAAAATATGAAATCATTCTTCGTCTATTTCGAGTTAAAGTCGATTCTTTTTGCACCAAGCATCAAAACAAAACCGTACAAATCTCTGATAAGAAAATGAAAATTTTTTTCTCATTTCTCACAATGTATATAAGGAAACAACATACTTTTTCGCAAAGCTTTAAAGCTTGTTTAAGAAGCTGCAAAATACAGTGCCAACTCAGCTGTTGGAGATTTTTTCCATTGCTGTTTAATAGTCGTCTGATGGCAACCAGCACTTCATTCACTACCTGAGGACTTGCTTCCATTGCTGGCAGCATATTTGGAAGAGCGACACTTGGATGACAGCGCAAATTGTCAATATGCTGACAAATAAACAACTTCATTTACAATCTTAGATATTGGGGAAATTTTTCTCTAACAACTTAGACTTAAACTTCATTTCTACTGGTGCTTTTCTAACTCGCTAAAAAATATTGAAGTCATAGCTGTGAGAGCGGAAAATTTTTTCAGCACTGCAGCGCACTAAGATGATTTACGCTTCACAATATACAACCTTTCACAAACAAAAACCAAAATCCGATCTATTAAAATTAGGGAGGAAGAAAAAAGAAGAGGCAAATCTTCTTTCTTTCCATAAAAGTGGAGAGAAAAAAAAATCCTCACCTGTTGACTCCAAAGAGCTGTGTGTATACAATATATAACACCAACAAGAACCTGTATTTTCGGACAATTAGCACTATCTTTCAATAAATCAAGCATCAACTTCACAACATTATGGCCATAATGAGACCCCAGTAAATCCCTCATTACGTTCCATGCAGTGGAACCCCATTTCTCTTCATTCATTACAGAACAAAGCGTAGTTATCAACATAAGCAACTTCGTGTCTGGGATGCGTCTATAAAATAAGCTGTCATGCCGTTGAAAGAGAATAACTTGAAACTGAATATCTAATACAAACTTCAATTACAAGTCATAACTTGTCCAAACTATACACTTCTACACATCATTGTTCTTAAGCTTATGGTTCAAAATTATAGCTCTTTTTCAACACAAAAACAACTGAAACTGTACCCATATTTTAAAATAATTCCCAACAGCACCAAGCATTCGTAGGTTAAATGATCTGCTTTACGACATATTCTTAAGCAAACGTTACGAACAATATCATCGATCTCGTTGTTGGTAATAAAAGCAGCATTTGTTCTGGTAATAAAATAAATTATGTAGCAAGGATATACTTATCAATTAAAACTTCTGAATATAATCGGAAAAATTCGAAATAGTTAAATTTTATTGAAAGATCATCCTGAAACATACTTATTCATGAAACTCATGAAATATATGCTTCTACAAAAGAACTACACCTACTCCAGTAAGACTGCAAAATTCTACGAATATAAACATCTTTGCACATTTCTGCTCTGAAATCCCATTGAAAAATCATGATAATCCACTATACTTTATGGCTTGCTGAGCGAGTTGAAGTACTCGAACGGCATGTCGATGATCAACCGTATTAAGATCTAACACTTCCTTCACCCAACTCAGCTGAAGACCCATGAAATCATATTCAAATCCCGTTACTTTGCCACCATTCATTGATAGAGCTACGAACCACTCCAAGGATAAATCACTGAGGCCCATGGAGCGAATTACCTAATAAATATTAAGAAAAAATCCTTTATAACTATTTGTATTTCAAAAGAAATTAATAAACGCTTTAAAAGATTTAATTGTCAGTATAATTTAGTACTAGAAAACGGAACTTGAGAGAAGTAAAATTGTACAGAAAAAAATGAGTCACGCATTGCCAAACCAAGTTGATCCAACTGAAATTCAGTGAGAGCAATGAATGTCTTCAAGAATGGTTCTCTTGCAACGTCCAATTCATACAAATCTTTGGTCTCGTGATATAATGCTTCAACCGTGCTTATTTGTAATCGCCTGCTTCTAACGATCTAATAAATAAGTTACGAAAAAGTTTACACTTTCAGGCAGACTAATCCTATCCTCTTTGTTCATGCTTTCTGTAATTCGGAAAAAAAAATAATATATTCAGAACGAATATTGGACTTAAAGTGTTTGTTGTATACTAGAAAACTGATTATTCGTCAGCAAAATATTAAAAAGCTCAAACGAAAAAGAAAAAGAAACTCGAAAGTTCAAACTAAACAAGACTTATCATCTTAAACTATCTCATCCCTTTTTAAATGATAATCTGTACCGGTTGATGAGTGTACATGAATTAATCGATACCGATTCTAATTGCTCCATTGCTTTCATTCGAGTTGATAGCGAACTACCAGACCCCAATTCAAGCCATGCAGTTTGACTGATCGAACCCTCACTGAAATTTGCATTGATACTGACCAGTGTTACGGAATGACTGCTTATATTTAGATCTAATTCACATTATCTTTCTCCTTTTATATTACATGTTACTAACCTCATTGAAGATACAGAAGACAACTGAATGACTGCATGTGTAGAAATAATTCGAGAGGAGAGCAAACCGATCAGCAATTATAATAAACGAAGAATAACGCAGTAACCTATTGAAAAAATGTTGAGTATCGTCAGTATCTTTTCGATTAAATATTGTCGAGAGGAAGTTGCGCTTTGACAACGGCATGCTTACAAAACTTGGAGTCGAGCACACATGTGTACCTTTGAACAGCTTATTAAGTTCATCAACCAAAGATTGTGATTATGTTTTGCTAATTTACATCAATATTAACAGCTCTGTCGGCTTTTCCACCAAAATAAATCCATCCACATTCCCTATACTTCCAATTCCTTCATTTTTATTCATAATCAATACCATGAATAAAAAAATTGTAAAACGAAAATTATGAAAACCAAAGCCTGTAACAAAAATGAGAATGAAAATCAAACTAAAGAAGAAAACAGTACCAACTGACGACAAATTCAGCGTCCGTTACCACCTCTTCACCACCTGTTTCTTTAACTCATAGATGGGTTATAATGCAAACACAAATACTTCTGAAAGAAGAAATTAGTGAGAAAAGATGGACCTCCAACGACACTTAGGTGTCTAAGTGGTGGGTGTCACCTAAATGGGGCACACCTGTACCGCTCGTGACACTGGAAACATCGACTTCGAAATGTAACCTGTCTTTGTCTGTGAAATTTACATCCAAGGCAATGTGAAATTGTTCATCTCTCACTCGAAATACCTTCGAAGGTACCGTAAACCTTCCAAATAAGGTGTGATCCAATAAATTTAATTCAAAAAGATGATCATCTTGGGGTGTCATCGAAATGGACTGATAGGAATAGAAGTATTGGCAAGCATTCTTTGACCTTTGCCCCTTTTTAAGGATCTTTTTTCAACTGTGTTATAGTCGCGGTAAGTTTACATTGTTTATAACTATAAATGAGTAAATTGACACGAAAGGGTGCGAAAATTTAATAAAAATTGTTCAAATTAAAGCTTATTAAAAGGGTAGCAAGTGAAGTTGGGAAATTGAAGATGAAATAATAAGTACAAATAATTGTACTTCATGTGGGATTACTAGTCCATCATCCGGTCCTTGGCCCTTACTTTTTTTTTATTACTGTAGTACCAGTCAGCATTATGCAAGCACGGTAATTAATTATTAAGGACTGAATTTGTCCTCTCTCCCACAATATTTTTCAAATCTCGAAAGTTCTAAACGAATCTTCCAAGTCTACATCTACGTCCTAATCAGCTTGCACAATGTTTCGCTAGAACATATTGTCCCTAGGAATTCCTTTGATGACCTCCAGAATGACTTCTCCAGTCTCATTCAATCTAGCAGTTATCATTTCTGCCATGCTACCAACTCATAAATCTTTTCCTGTTGATAAGAGAGAAATGAAGTGAATTTGAGGAGGAACAGACTAGGACTAGGCAGATGAAGTGATTAAAACTTACCACACGCGAATGCTCGATCGTAGAACGGATAACTTCAAATAACGGCAGCAACGACAGCTGTGATTCCTCTCACCCTGAAGTACTGAAAAACCTCACCTTACCTTAACATCTGTTACCATCACGTGCAGCTCACTGGAAGGTTTATTTACTGCTATCTTCGTTGTTATTACTACTACTACTAGTACATGCTTGGCTATTTCCTAGTTAAACGAGTCATTAGTTATCACATTATCAGTAGTTCCTTGGTAGTAGTGATTTGAAATTATATCTCATTGAGATTCAAACTGAGCATTCAACTTATTTGAGTGGGATGAAGTAAATCTTGATCTTAGGGACTAGACTATTCCTGCAGAAGTTATTAATTTCATTGATTGTTAGTTTAGCACTCATGGATTAGCAATCAGGGTTTCATTTCATGTCAACTCGATGCTAAATGTTCATATCAATTGTTAAGGATTGGAAGAGTTCTGAAATCTGAATTGGCCTACGAAAATGTCTTGAAAGAAAGAGAATTAAACAAACAACTGCAAGGACAATGAGAGAGTGAGCTAAAAGTAACTTAAAAGTACAGTCTGTCATCTAGGTATGAAACATTTGGCCAATGAATATAATCCTAAATTCCTTCAATTAATTACACTGCCCTTGCTGCAGAAGCATGCCTTATCTCTTGGCTTACTTATGACATCGAAGCTCTTTTCTAATGTGAAATATTATAGGAAAATTTACAAACATACATTTAGAGGATAGTAACAAGTAGAATTTACGATGTTCATTTCGACAGATGTTCCTAGAAGTGTGTTGCTGCTTCATTACACCGCACATCTTCCGATCCAATCTTTTCTTTGCTTTACACCTTCCATCCACTTTTCTACAAATTATGAAGCATCTCACCTTCGATTCTATGCACCATGTGAACCATCTAGATTCTGTGCACCATGTGAACCATCTAGATTCTGTGCACC